>ML821171.1:75222-87106 GCA_009831015.1 Picea engelmannii
ATGAAGACACCATCCTTGACAGGAGAATGCGAACTTCAAAACGAGGAAATGTGGAGTATCTTCGAGTTGGTCTTAAAGGTACAAATCCAAGCAAAGCCAAGTGGATTGAGGTTGGAAGAGTGAGGGAAATATACCCTCATCTTCACATAGACTGAATATAGTCTTTTGGAGGTCCAAAATCTTTCCAATGGGGAGGTGTGATCAGGGGATCAAATTTTGCTCAAAAATTGAAATTGCTTGGAATTGATTCAAATCGAACGAGAGCATAGGTCTCGTTGTTGTGAACCCAACGCAACTCGTTTGGGTTCAAACGGACGTCGGGAGTGAGAGATATCATGTTCTGTTCAAAATGGCAAATAGGCAAAAAAAAGGGGTGCTGACTGTACAGTCCGTACATATGACGTGGCAGACCGTATGGATGACGTGGAAGACCATACGCTGATGTGGAAGATAGTTGGCAGTGAATGGGGATGTGACATGTGGCCCAATCACAAGCCGCCACATGTCACTTATGTGTTGGTTAAAACTTTGCACTCAGCCGGAGTCGACCCTGTGACCTCCGGGGCAAGGCCAAAGCTTTGGGAAAGGCCACCCAACCAGCACACCCATATTTGTTCCTTGATAGCTATGTGTTAAACATTATATATAAAGTCATTTTATTGTATATGTGGGCGTGGACCGGGCCGGGGCTAAGCCCCGACCCATGGTCATGTGTATTGTTATATGCGACCAGTGCTACGACATACCATATTTATATTGCAAACCATATATTGTAACCGCTGGTTTTATGTGCGTACGGTTTTACCATGTGACCACCGTATCCATGCGCATGGGTTTTAATATGTGGTTCCAACGGTTATAACCATTAGCCCTGTTGTTATATGTTGGCGCGATCGTATGACTGCCAGGTGCCCACGGGCCTTGGTGGTTAGGGCCAGCGTGCAAACGGTTCGACAGTTTGGACCGGTGGTGCGGTTGCGCCCGGTTTCAGGTTTTTACGCTTTAAATAGCGTGTGTGCTAGGTTGAATGTACAAGGGTGCAATTTGTAGATGCAAAGACAACAAGCTTGAAGGGGAGACTTCCAGGAAGCCTAATTTCTTCGTTTTTTGGCCAAATGAGGTGCCGAAAAAGCCCAGCTAGGGGTTTTTGGACGCTCTGAAGCCATTGGAGAAGTCTGTTGGTAATTTTGAGCATTGTAAAGCACGTTTTTGATCACTTTAAGAAAATAATACTAATGATCCATTAGAAGCTGGACTAGGAGATGTAGCCGAAGAAAGGGGTGAACTCCTTTATCATTTACTGTGTTAAGTGTTATATGTTCATTGATTATGATGCTGTTTATATGCATCTTAAATGAGTAAATCCTATTGATAATGTGTTGCAAAGTTGATCCATTTTCTTTTAAGACATAAAATTTAACTTGCAAATATTTTCAAGATTACAAGTCTTCTTCATTTTTAGATCACCTTGCCCTCGATGATATTCCCAGCTTGCCCGGGAATGGGTACCTGCCTATCCCGTACGAGAATTGAACCCGTGTCTTTCGCATGAAAAATATGATGTCAAGCTTGTTGCCTTTGCAAGATGTTCTTGTAGAATAAAATTGCAAGTAGGCGTAGAAGGGCTAGGTATGGTGCAACGATGCCCAGGCTGCAACAAAATTGCACAAAATTAGCATATCTTTCCCTCCTGGTCTTAAATTTTTCTCCAAACTCTTAACCATACCTACATGCCTTTGCAAAATGTTCTTGTAGAAGAAAAATATGCTAAGATGGTGCTAGAAAGAGTAGTTTTCCGTGGATTGCAAATTGCAATATTCAATCTCTATGCCGCTTCGCATGCAACATTGCTAACATAATGAATGTTTTTTAAAATGAATTACACCATTTACATATGAATGAAAGCATTATCATTCTACGATACTTCAGTGTTGACATGCTACAAAATAGTGCCATAACAAAACAATTGGAAAACTACATGTTCATTTACAATGTTCGCTTTCTTTTGGTTAAGATAAGACATGTACAAAACACACTTATTGACCATATATGGTGAAATATTCCCATATCAAAATACAACCTCTTTATCTTATACACAGACTAGTCTGACCACGATACAATTTGTCTTGTACTTGAATTATGAAATATACATCAACGATATTACAAAATTATATTTCCATGTCTCAAATAATATCTGGATACTTTGTTGCACAAAGACAAATCATTCAACTACGACCATCCAACTTCTTAATATTTTCTGGCTTGTAATATATTTTGGCTAGGAAAAATTCTATATAATCACAACCATGGATCAAGAAAAACAAAAGTTCATGCTTCTAACTCTCTTTTATTCTATTCCTTTGATTCTCATTTACTGTATGTACATATTAGTTGTTTTCCCTTACATACCAGCTTACATTCATGTTCATTGTATTTTGTGCATCACATTGAAACAAATAGAATAACTAGAGAAGACAAAGGACTCTTTACCACAAATGTAGAAGAGGAGATACAAAGGTGCATGCTTCTACTCTTATTTCATATTCCATTGTTTTGTATTTCATTTATTGTATGTATATTTGTTCTACCGCTTTGCACCTAATTTTTTGTATGTAGATACTACGTATCTTTCTACATAATAACTTATCTTCATGTCAATTGTATTCTCTGTGCTGCTACATTGAAATAAATAGAACTGTATTTATTTTTTTACATGTCTTTCTACATACCAACTTACCTTCATGTCCATTGTATTTTCTGCATTGCTACATTGAAAGAAACAAATTAGTTGGACAAGAGGATGAAATCTTATATGACATAACAGAAGAATCTGAAGTACAATCTTTGAAAAGATATACCAATTGTGATAGTAAATCAAACACACAAAACGAGTAGGTGCATAAAATATTGGACTAGAAAATGATGATTTGGCAACAATGGGCCTTTGTTGAGACTTCCCTCTTCCGAAAATTTCCCTCCCCATTTCTATTTTCCCACTCTCTATTATCCCTATTTTTTCCCTCTTCTATACTTAACCGAATTCCCCTTTCTTTTTCCCCTCTACTTTCGATTTCTGGTTGCTTTGCTTAGTCATTTTTCCAAAAATGTCTAGGTGCATGGGTTGGCAGACTCACGAGTTCACATTTATACTCATGCTTCTATATCATGAGTCCGACCGACAACTTCCTCATTCCATACTTAGCCACTTTTTCGATCGTGGGTTCCCGGGCCGACAGACTCAAAATTGCGCCTCTAGCTTCAGGGGTTCCACGATATAAAGATTGGCTGCCAGAATCCCCCATAATGCCCTGTTCTCTGTTACACATTTTTGCAATCAAAATTTTTGAGGCATCCAATTTGACCGTCGGGTCATCATGTTTCCTGAGTATCCCTTGACACCCTATTTCATATTCCATATCCTTCGAGCCTGTATGTGAAATTCAGAACAATTATGGACAATATACAATGCATATGCTTATTTAGTCCTTTTGATGTTCATGTTCACATGCTTGCATCAGAAAAAGTTGGACTAGTGACATGTGCACGAGCAATCAATCATCTCAAACATCAACAGAACAATAAGGCCAAAGGTAAATATTCATACATTGTGCTCTTGATATGTATACCAAACAAATATCCTGAGCTATTTATTCATCTATGCCATGATAAATATGCTGATTTCATCTGCAAAACATACTTTGCAGTTCATAGGAAGTATCGACGAGCGCAAGTGAAACACCTAACATAGTGAAAGTTCCGCAGACTAAGAGGTCTAGTTACAAAACTCTGACCTGCATACTTCATCCAAGTTGTGTGTCTACTTGTACATTTATGGAAAAAAAAGAAAACAAAAAAATAATGCAGACTACCATTCACATTACTTTTTCTGTTCAAAAAATGTCACCAGGTCAAAACTTATAACACCCAATATACTATCGATAGAAGGCTTGAACAATCGCTGAACTTGAAAAGTGTTCGTCGGGGACATAATAGTCGTGTATAACACCTACTTGGAAAAGGCAAAGAAAACTAGATGCATTGTGCATGCTGACATGACAAACAACAAAGCCATGATGACAATCACACTGACTATGCCTACACAACTTGTCCATAAACATGAAAAAAAGATCTTCCAGGTAATGAGATATCCATTATAAATTTTAATATTTTGCTGAAAACAATATATGAACATGGTGATTGTGATCGGATTATATTTCTCAACGAAACAAGTATTGTGGAATCAATTCCCTCAATTTTTTCAAAATATCTTTTCGTACCAGACACAACAATCAACCAACTTGCACATAAAAACAACACTTACCCAATCAAAACCATTGGTGCAGCTGTCACACTCGTGAGAGAACTTGGCTCACAACACATTCTCCATATAAAATATGGAGAGTCAGACAACGATAAGGAAATGGTACCATTCTCCATATCCAATTTTGTCCTTTACTTTCACATGTTCATATATCTCAGTTATGTTACACAACTATTACACTGTTCCATGTTGCAGCTACAATTGTTCGACACTTATTCAAATTTGTTTTCCTCAATGGAACAACAATTGCATAAATGGAAATTTCCACTTATGCTCTTCAAAAATATAACAAAGAAAAGAGATGTTAAAGAAAGGATCTTTCACACAAACCAAACAACATTTGTAACATAATTGCGAACAAACATAGTATAGGATCTCAAGAAACTAACTAGCTCAACAACTGTTGTGCATATACATCTACAATTCCATCCACACTTTGCTCATAAAAATTGCCTTGACCATTTTTCTGCATCTTTTTTGTTGTACATTTGTATATTATATTGTTCAATATATTAAATTCTATGCTCACGTGCGCAGGTTGAGGGTTTTTTGGTTGCAATGAATGCGTACTCGACCCCCTTCGATCCTGTATGTGCAAATGAAACTCTCCTGCTTCTGCCTTTGATTTCATAAATGATGGTACAATTGATTGTCTACGATGCAGTAAAAAATTCACTTACATATATAGACATTGCCTCAATGTTGTCATTCGAATCGTCGACAGCACAATCGTACATTGTACAATTAGACAACCTCTATTACAAGATGTGCTTCCTGGGTTAGAAGAATTTCCATATGAAGTGTACCTACAAAAAAAGACAAACAATGTCTACATGCTACATGACTTTCATATCCATAGAAAATTTACATTAAATGAGGACAATGCCATACTGCATATCGGATGAACCATTTTTTTTTTCATATCAAGCGTTGGTAGGAAACGAAACAATCTCATGTGTATCTTTCCATGCTACCCAATGAGAATATGAATATATTTTTGCAGTGCCATGGAAAATTGATCTGGAAGCACCTAAGATTGTTCAGTCAAGGAATGAGAAGCATGAGGACAAACCCCATACAAAGTATCCAACTGTGAATAAATCAGGTCCATCCTTTGAACCGTCAAAATGGCTTGCTCCTCTGAATGGAACCATCAGGCATTTTCAATAATATTGCAAATTTGGCATTGTTCGAACTCCATTAAGTCAAATGCTGACATTGTTTTCCAGAACTAGTAATGTTAGAACATTGTCAGGTCAACATGATCTTGGTTCATAGTACTATCAGAAGCAAATGTTCATAGTGATCTTGCTTCATGGTAATATAGTAATCGACAAATTTCTTGGTGCCCATTTGGGGATTTGGTTAAAGATGGGATACAATGCCCAATCTTTGTTGGTTTTGTGTTGTCTTGTGTTTGGAAGACTTTTGTTCATGTGCTTTCGTGTTGTAGTTCAAGGTTCTCATGGGCCCGGTTTATGAATTATGGATGGATGATACATTTACGATCTTAGTATTTTTTCTATGATATTAAAGAATATACAAGACCTTCTTTTCCTTTTAATGTAATCTCTGTGAAGAAAATGCAATATGTATCTCATTTTAGCACTTTTACTTGATCAATGAAATTACCAAAATTCATCTTCAAAAATATTTTGAAATAAAAGGATATATGCTATGTGAAGTCCAATGGAACTATGATATCAACCACAAAAAAATGAAATTAAAATTCGTCGTTGTTATACTTATGGTGAAGTTGATAGTACAATAATTTTACTTGAACATCCCAAAATTTATTTTCCTGTAGATTTTCGATGCTTCTCTTATGCAAACACATCCTGGAAAGTATAAACATGACTCACTTTCTCTATTCCTTGATTGAAGAGCCCGTTCACCTGTTTAATGCACTTCATAGTTACTGTTAAGACCATCAATGGGGCTTTGTTAACACCAATTCCTACTTCCAAATATTTCCCTCCCCTTTCCTTTTTCCCTCTGCTTTCCCTTTCTGGTTACTTAGTCATTTTTTGGAAAATGTCTACGTGCGTGGGTTGGTGAATTCCAGTGTTCAGATTTCCATTGATGCTTTTATATCACGATTCCCACTGATCGCTTCCTCGTTCCATATTCAACAACTTTTTGGATCAAGAGTTCCCGGGTAGGCAGGCTCAACATTGCGTTTCCATTGTTCTACCGCCTGCAAACAACACCCGAACTTCCCCGATCTACAAATTGACAACCAATTTCCCCTTTCTTTTTCTTCTTTACTTTCCCTTTCTGGTTACTTAGTCATTTTTCTGAATATGTTTCATTCTTTTATATCACAAGTCCGACCAATCGCTTCCCCATTCCATAGTTGGCCACTATTTCCACCGCCGATTCCCGACCAGGCTTGCTCAACATTGCGCTTCCATTGTTTCAGGACCTACAAACAACACCCAAAGTTTCGCGATATACAAATTTACTACTGAAGTCCGTCATCATGCCCTGTTCCATGTTACACATTTTGCAGTCAAAAGTTTGGAGACATACAATTTGACCATCGGGCCCTCACATCTCCTGAGTATAACTTGTGACCTTGTTTTGAAGCCCAACCAACTGCTTTCCATACTTGTCCATTTCTTGGAATCTCTTTTGCAGGTTGGCGGGTTCACGAAATGTCCAATGCTCAATCGCTCTTCACCATCCCCGCCACCTTCACACTTCTTTCTAGATATGCAATTATTAAGATTTAATGCTAATAGCTCATCCTGTAGGAACCGTTAAAATTGTCATTAATGTCCGAAAGGTTGGAGGAGATCTGTCATTAATACAAATTAAACCAAGATTTGTGGAGGGTTGTATTATCCCTTTCGAGTGTTCATTTCAAGCATCATGGAATCTCTTTCACGCGTCATCCGATTGGCGGCTTCACAAAATCTACAATCCTTAATCGCTCTTCGCCATCACTGCCACCTTCACACTTTTTTCTAAATATGCAATTAGTAAGATTTAATGGTAACAACTCATTACACACGAACCGTGGAGATTGTCATTGATCAGCGAAAGGCTCGAGGAGATTTCCCATTGATACACATTAAACCAATATTTATAGAGGGTTATATTATCCCTTTCGAATGTTCATGTCAAACATCATCTGGAGCAAATGAACATTTTCGTTAACTTATGGCAGCAATTCGACAACAGTTCTGTCCAGATACAGTAAACACTTTCAGGCATGATGACCAGAAGTTCCAATGCTCCAGGGAATATTATTAATACTCATCTCCCTCCACCCAGCAGCAAAAAAGGAGATACTCCCTTGGTGCACCGAGAGATATATTTCAAGCCAAATAATTCCAAGGAAACCCCTCGTTCTCAGAAAACTCGCCCCCCTGTGTTGATGGCCGACGCAGAGGTTGATACGGTTGATTTTGAGCTGGAAGAAGATGATCTGATGGACGATGATACGACGATGGATGATCGCAATGCAAACATTGTTCCCACTCCTGCACCCAAATTGAAATCCACCGTAACGGGGGGCACTTCCCGAATCGATGATGGAGACCCTGACAAGACCAAAGGAAGGGGTTTTAGAAGAGAAATTGACGCTGAACGCAATAGCCGCTTTGTAGCTTGAGATTTTGAGTCTCTCAGCTTGGATGGCATTCCTTGCCCTCAGAGATATATCTTTTCCTTTCATTTTTAGGGTTTTGTATTGGGTTTGGATTTTTTCTTGGTGCAGCCTATGTCCTTGAAGTCTTTGACTGTAAGGAAATGGTCTCTTGGTGCGCCCAATGATATATTTCAAGCCAAAGAATTATTCAATTGCGGGACCACTCTCTTGTTCTTTGGATATACAATTAACATCTTAGGGGGTGAGGAACATAACTCCCAATGGTACAAGGAATATTCCTACTACTCATCCCCTTCCACCCAGAACAGAGTAATTTGGACCTATGGAATTTCTCGTGCATCCTGTGTCCTTGAAGTATTTGCCTGTAAGGAGGGGGTCTCTTAGTCCCCTTCCGCCTAGAACGAAGTAATTTGGACCTGTCGAATTTCTCGTGTAGGCTGTGTCTCTGAAGTCTTTGATTGTAAGGAGGTGGTCTCTTAGTGTGTCCTCAATTTTAGTTTCGGGCTCTTCCACTTGCCCTACAATGTTTTTTCTCTTCTTCCTCAAGGGAAGCTTGTGAGAACTATCAATTTTACCATGAGGAAGGTTCTTATCTCCTCCCGCGTTTGAAGAATTATGGGTTGCTTTCTTACTGGGGTGGGCCGTTGGAGCGATGCTGTGGGATGTCGTTTTCTTGGCAGTGGTGGTCGGGGATTGGAAACTATTCTCACCAGGGCCTTTTCCCTATTATTCTTACATTTCAGTGCTGCTTTTCAATGTCTCTAGGTCACTAGTGTCAGGAGCAAGAGTGTTGTTGACTTGTTTCAAGCCAAAGAATTATTCCACTACGGAACGAATCTCCTGTTTCTTTGTCACTATAGGTCTTCCGCAATATATTGAGATTGTGACAACCAAAATTGACCTTCCAAGGAGAATACTGCAAGGAGTTCCTAAAAAAGCATGATAATCAGTTTTGTATGCATGTTCAAGAGATTGTCGATGACTCCTTCATTGTCGCACTAGATGAACAACACATAATTGTATGCATGTTTTTTTTTTTTCAACTCCTGTACCTGTATTTATGAAAAATATGTTCAATGATTCACTGCAAAGAACTCAGTCCATTATCTATGGATAAATATATATTGCCCACTATTTTTTTTTATAGATTTACTATTAAAAAAATTGCCTTGGAATATTGGTTGGTGCTTCTTTGTTGGATTTAACACCTCTTCTCCTTTGCATGCTTCGATAGTCTCGTAATTCTTAAATATTGTATTGACTCAAGTAATTTGATATAATATGGACCATTGAACAATTATATGACAATGCATTGTGTTGATCCCATGAGGCTTCTATGGAAACATAAATGAATTTAAGACAATTTCAAACCAACATTCAATTCTATTCGTAATGCAAATATAACATATCAACACTAATTCACGATGTGGGAGTTGGGGCCCCACCCAAGAAGTTTCGTTTTCATCTCAACCTTGTTGAGAAAATGATCTCTTATTTCCCTTTCGCTTCCTTGATTCCTTTACTCCAAAATGAAACATTTTATTAGTTGTCCATCTCCTGGCCTCTATTTGAGCACTTTTACTTTATTAATGAAATTACCAAATTTCTTCTTTGCAAATATTTTGAAAAAACAAAATGATATATGGTAGATGAAGTCAAATGGGGCTATGAAATCAACCACAATATTAAAATTCAAGTTCGTCATTGTTATACTTACAGTCAAGTTGACAGTACAATAAGTTTATTTATAGATATGAAATTATTAAGATTTAATGCCAACAAATCATCATGCAACAAGTTTAATACTTAAAATAATATTTTAAGGCATTGAACAATGTATCAAGAACACAATTACTCCCACAAGTTGCAATGCAAACAAATCTTCAACAAAGCATTTGCTCACACCCTTTTTAATGGTACAAGCACAATAGAAAAAAAGTAAGTGGATAAAATATTGGACTAGAAAATGATGATTTTACAACAACGAGGCTTGTTTGAGACCAATTCCCGCTTACGAAAAATTTCCCTCCGATTTTCTATTTTCCCACTCTCTTTTATCCCCTTCTTTTCCCTCTTCTATACTTAACTAAATTCCCCTTTCTTTTTCCCCTCTACTTTCTCTTTCTGGTTACTTAGTCATTTTTCCAAAAATGTCTAACTGCGTGGATTGACAGACTCAGGTTCACATTTGCACTCATGCTTTTATATCATGATTCCGATTGATTGCTTCCCCATTCCATACCTAGCCACTTTTTTGATCGTCGATTCTCGGGTAGACGTGATCTAGATTGCACTTCCATTCTTCTGTGACCTACAAACAACACCCAGACTTTTGTGATATACAAATTGAGTTCCAGAGTCCCACATCATCCCCTCTTTCGTGTTACACATTTTTCACTCAAAATTTCCGAGACATACAATTTGACCGTTGGGGCCTCACGTCTCCTAAGGAACCCTTGTCACCCTATTTTGAAGCCCGTCTGACTGCTTTCCATACTTGTCCATTTCTTGGAATCTCTTCCTCGGATCGTCGGGTTGGCGGGTTCACGAAATCTCCAATTCCTAATCGCTGTTTCCTGTGCCTGCCACCTTCGCACTTATTTCCAAGTATGCAATAACTGAGGTTTAATGCTAACAAATCATCATGCAACAACCATAAAGATTGTCATTAATGAGCAAAAGGCTCGATGAGATAGTCACACTGACTATCCCTATACAACTTGTCTAGAAACATGCAGAAAGTATCTTGCCAGGTAATGGATATCTATTACAAATTTCAATATATTAGCCCTTCTTTTCCCTCTTCTATACTTAACCAAATTCCTATTTCTTTTTCCCCTCTACTTTCTCTTTCTGGTTACTTAGCCTTTTTTACGAAAATGTTTAATTGCGTGGGTTGGCAGACTCATAGGTTCACATTTGCACTCATGCTTTTATATCGCAACTCCAATAGACCGCTTCCACATTCCATACCTAGCCATTTTTTCGATCACGGATTTCCAGGCAGGCGGGCTCCCACAACTCATCATGCAACAAACATAAAGATTATCATTAATGAACAAAAGGCTCGAGGAGACAGTAACATTGACTATCTGATCCAGATTTTATGAGAAAAAAAAATGACTACAAATTATTAGTAGGTGCTTAACACAAAATAACAGAGATACAATAAAACTGGTTTTCTATTCAATAAGGAAATAAGCTGAAACTGTAAAATGCAACGGAAAATAAGCTTGCTGGAATGGTGGTGGCTTATCTCTAAGAAGAGATGTGATAGTTGTGCTCATTCACAAGAAGATGATTACAATGAGGCTATGAAGGCCTTTTTACAATAAAAAGGAATTCCAAAAACCCTAGACATCCAAAAACCTAACCCTAGGAGATGAAGCACCAAAAGTCATGTGGGCCCCGTTTGGGTTAGTTAGTACATCAACTTCCCGGGGTCATAACTTTTGCATACGATCTCCGTTTTAGGCGCATGATAGACCATTGGAAATGTATCATTGAGGAGATTTATTTTCCCAAAAAAATTATTTAGGGCTTCAAAATGACTCTGGAAGTTTCAGGACCCGAAAAACTGCTAAAAATAGTAAATTACCAAAATTGCTAGAAAACTGTTTTGAGCCAGTTGGAAAAGGTGGGTGACCACCAATATCCACCTAGATCAATCCTCCCTCCTTAAGAAGCAATGGTCTCCATTTCATTGATTTTACCCATAAGATGATCAAATTTCTACTAAATTTGGCCCTAGGTGAGCCACTTGCCTTGGTGCAGGAGCTGCCCTGCTTTGATGACTCGATAAAGCTGGATCCTTTGCTGTCGAGTGCCCTTGATCTGTGTGTCCACAACCTGATCACTGGATGCCTGTTGTATGTAGTCTGGGTTGAGCTCTGTTGGTGTCAGCTGTTCTGCTACTTCTTAGGTGTCCAATAATGGTGGGAAATAAG
>ML821172.1:12199-36075 GCA_009831015.1 Picea engelmannii
ATCCATAATGAAACTGGTGTATATATTAGCAAAATAATAAGATCAAATCATATGTGCTAAGTTTTGTAGTTCAACTTTTTAGCCTATTTCAGCAAAAGATGTAGAACTAAAAATCTACTATTGACTTATTAATGAATTTTGATAAAACACATTGAGATAGATAAAACACAAAAGCACACTAGACATATAAATGATATATGTCTTATAAATCCATCTCAAATGATGCACAAGGGAGGAGGCACAATCAAATATTTATACTTTTCTAAGTAATATGGGTGCCAGATATTTATAAAAGCAAATACACCCTTCTTATACATATATGGCTTCCACCATTAATGCTGATATGGTAGCCTTTTGCAAGGCTTTATCTACATGACACAGTTTGTGAAACATGTCCACTTTGGAGAAAGTCATCTTCACATTTTGAAAATTCCTTATCCTCATCTTCATTGCCTTCTTTTTGCATTCGTATATCAGTTGTCTTTTTTTTTTCTTGTCCTTAATCTTGTCCTTCGAAAGTGCCTTGCTCTAGGATATCCTCATGATGTTTTGTTGTAGCAAAGTCTCCAAGGATGAACTCATTTATTGCATTGGACCACACACAAATTAGATGTTGCTAGAGAATAGAGAATTCTTCCTTGATGAAGGAGATGCTCTTCATCGATCCTTTGTCTCTAGTTTGAAATCAACACATGTTTAAAGTTTCATTTGTCTTTCCTAGTGTGTTGTTATGGAGTGGAGCGAAGCACGGTCAGGAAGTAGGGAGCAATTTCGGGAGTTGTCTCAAGAGTGTTATGTATGCACATATATATTAATATACATGTGTGTGCATGTACAGTTCTGGGACTGCCTAGGACTTTTTGGGAGCACCTAGGAGTGCTAGTGAGCACTCGGGAATGCTTGTGGGCACCCAGGAGCACTTGAGACTACATAGGAGCAAGTTAGGACGTGTCCCCAAAATTGCTTTGATCCATTGCTAACGCTAATCTATCAATTTTAATGTTACTCCATGCTTCTTCTGATGTTATATTATTTAAAGCCTTAGTGGGAGTGTAATTAATTATGTACTTTTCACAATTGATAGCTTCTTCCCAAGAACGAAGACTTAGTTCCTTAGAGTGGAGCATGCAATTAGTCATCTCCTTTATGGTGTAGTTGTTTCTCTCGAAAACACTATTTTGTTGTGGTGTATATGGTATATTTTGAAGTGGGAGCAGGGCTCCGAGGAACACTCCCTTGTAACATTTGTCTTTCTACATTACTCACACTCATCCTTGAATCGACATTTTTTTTGAAAGTTAAATATTCTCTCACAATAGATACACTCATGCTTATACCAACAATCTTTAGAGCTATGTCTGGTCATCTTGCAATGCACACAAGATTTCCTAGCTTCACTTTAAGATTTAGTGGTTTTCTCATCAGGTTACTTCCCATTGCTTTTTATTCCCCCCCACAAGGCTTTAATTTTATCATGAATTTTTTGACCGATGTCATACAAATTTTCAATTTCTTATTCCTTCTTATGAAGCATTGCCTTCATATTCTGACTTTCACATTTTGCTAGTAAACAATAACAAGTCATGTTTTGTGTAACAATTGAGTTTTCTATTAATCTCACTTTCATTATGTGAAGTGGTCTTCTCCTATCAACGTCTATATTTTAGAGGAGGTCTTGAGGTTATTATTCATCCATTTGGTATGTATCATTGGGATCAAGTGTGCATTTGGTTTAGATCTCGCTTACTTCGCCCAATCCAGACCTCATCTGGACGATTACAAATTTCTTCCCAATGCTTCCAGTAGATAGAGGTACCAAGAGGTAGATGGACATTAGTGCTACAATAGTCATCGGATCATTGAGACCTTGGGAAGCCCTTTGTGCTTGACCAACGAGACCCTTACCAGCTTGTCGTCTCAAATTCTAGGACAATGCACGATGCATCAATAATCAAGATACTTCTTCTTGGGCTTGACCAAAGGGTATTACATCTAGACAACATTGGCATACCTTATAATATATCTTCTGGCTCTCCTAGATCCTCCGACCAATCATCTATTAGGAGTTTCTTCCCTTTAGCCTCAGATGATAGGAGATATAGCATTAGGTGATGTTGATCACCCCCTAGGAGAGACATTTCCCTATGGATTATCATTGTCTTTGGTCTTTAGTTCTCCGTAGTATTTGCACGTAGCTCCATTATTGCTCTATTTCCTTGATCCATGTTTTTAGGTTTTACACTTTAGATCTTCTCTACATAGGATAAACTTGATTTTATTATTTTTTCTCTAGGAGCAACTTTTTGTATTGCCACTTTGTATTCTCTTATTGATGTACTTAGCAGTCCCATTAACACTTTCGAAGGACAACCAACTCCCAAGGAGCCCAGAATGACTGAGACAGTGGGGCAAAGACCAATGCAACAACCTATTCAATGTTGGAGTTGTGGCGAAGATCATATGTACAGAGATTGCCCTAAAAAAGGTGAAAAAGCGAGGACTGCGCGTAGTGTACAACAAACTGCGACAGTTGAAGACATTGGCAGAAATGTGCTTAGGATCTACGTAGCCCTGGATAACAAGCAAGCTGAGTTTCAATCACATATGATTGAAGTGGAAGGTAAGATTAATAACCAATCCATTGCTATTTTAATTGATTCAGGAGCTAGTCATAGTTATCTAGATCCTAAGATGGTGGAAAGATTCCATATGCCAAAAAGCAAGCTTGGAAAACCTTGATTGGTGCAGTTAGCTTGATGCAGGAGCATCGTTGGCAAGCACACAGAGGCAGGACCACTCATCACGTGGGAGTTCTTCCAAAACTTCCACGTTGGCAGTTGTAGCCGATTTTGAAATCTGCCTTAACTTAGCGCCAGAATTTACCTTTGGAGGCACGCTTGAACCAGTGCCGAAATTTACCCTTTGAGGCATGTTTTGAAAATCACAAGCGGAGCAGGAGTTTCCATTACGGCTCTGGATTGTGACTGGTCTAAGATAGCTAGTAGATTAAGTTTTAGAGTAGATAAGTAGCAGGGGAAACCCTAAAAAGCCCTGTGAGTTAAACAGAGGTTTGGTACGCCCAGATAGGGTTAGCTGCAATACAGAGGGAAGTTAGCTGTAAGAGAATTGCAAGTTAGCAGGGGATCTCAGTTTTCAGTGATTGTAAATTGAATGTATTTTGTAGCCATTTTGGCACTTGTGAATATAACAGAAGGAAAATTGATCCAAATACATGGTGTGTGAACAATGTTTGCAATTTTCTGTCGTTCTGTTTTTATCAGCAAGTGAATGAATCAAGATAGGAGATAATGGAACTGTGAATGTTAGTTTTTTTTTTCAGTTTCAATTGTTTCTCTTCATTTGAAGCTCTGCAAGGTCTGCATCGACCCTGAGGGGAACGCAAGGAGATCGGGAGGAATTTCTCTGTGAGAAACCCCTTGGATCCGAGTTATTGAGATCCCTTAGACGCAAGGAGTGCATGGGAAATCGAAGTCTGCACTAGACGAAGCTCAGGAGGAATAACACTTCATAAAGTGTTATCGAGATCCAGGAACCCATTTCCTAGGAGAAGCGAAGGTCGAAACCTTCGGGGACTTGGAAAATTTTCTAAGTCCAAGAGACTAAAAGCTTAGGAGAAGGAGCGTTATTGATTGTAGATCACAGTGGAGAATCAACGACTGTCTGATTCGAGACAAGTGCGCAAGCGTTAACGTTGCGTACGTCTAGGAGGGAAACCCCACGAAGACTTGAACGGATGGTAGAGAGCCTCGAGGAGGAAACACCGACATCCCGCAGGTCGTTGGATCAAGTGGAACTGCGACAAGGTTAACGGCGAGGGCCTTTCAACGCCCAAAACTCAGGAGGGATAGCAGCCGTCGATCCTCAATAGATCTGGACCGTTGGTCCATTTCGTGATATCGGCTATCGCGAGTTGGGAGGACAGAGGTCTCTGACTCCCAGGACCCCGAATCACGAAATAGTGAGTCGCCAAGACAAGATCAGGGTCGTCGGATCTTCAGAGACTTAGGGCTGTTGATCTGCAGCAAGGGAGTGTTTCGACATTTCGACGACCGGGAGGAGGAACGAACGAACGGACTTCGTGAAGGGCGAAGTCGCAAAACGCAAAACGTCGAAGTGATCACAGCCATCGGCCAAGGGGAGATCTGGGCCGTAGATCCCGCGTCATCGCGATTTCGACGTTCGTGACTTGGAGGAGTCAGACGCGCCTTCGTGGTAAAGCTTGTGGTCATGGGCGTGTGGTCACGTGAGTTGGGGAAATGGAGGGGCTAACCTCCGTTAGCCCTCATCGGGGTTTCGGGACTTGGAGGAGCCAAGGACTCGTTCTATTGGAAACCCCAGAGTCGCAAAACGCGATGCGCCTTTTGGGCTAAGGTCGTGGTTGTGCCTGCGGTCACGAGGAGTGGGGGCTTGTGCCTAGTGTCGGTTTGCGTTGGCAAAACACAGACAAGGGTTTGTGGGGAGATAGAGGTTCCAGCTCGGAACCAGGAGAGCCATTCCGACTCCAGAACTAGAGATCCTGACCGGGAGGTCACGTAGTCCTTAGGAGGGATAGGGGGTTTGCATCAGGTGGTATCAGAGCCTAAATTCTTCGTCTGTAGACTTCATGTGAAAGAGAAAGAGAAAAGGAGGAGACAAAGAACTCGAAGTTGTAGTCTGTGTGTGACAAGTAGTCAACACAATGCCGCCAAGGAGACGAGGAGAGACACCTTTAGCCAACCGTGCTGTAGAGAGGGAGATGCGAGAACTTCACGCCAGATTGGAAACAATGGAAGCAACACAGAGAAGAGCACCTGACGCTGGAGACGTCAGTGATGTAGAAAGTGAAGAGGTTGAGGTTGAAGAAGTTGCAGGAGAGGAGGCTGCAAAAGAACGTTTGTTGAGAGCAGTTGCCAGGTTGGGAGGCAGAGCTAAGATAGAGGTTTCCATGTATGGGGGAAATCTAGATGCTGAAGAACTGTTGGATTGGATAAGATCCATGGACAAATACTTCGACTATGAAGATGTCGATGAGGAGAAGAAGGTAAAGCAGGCAGTCACCAGGCTAAAAGGGTATGCAACGCTGTGGTGGGACGAACTGCAGGCTGAGAGGAGAAGTAAATGCAAACAAAGGATAAAGAGTTGGGATAGAATGGTAGCCAAGTTGAAGGCTAAGTTCATACCCAAGGACTATCAGATCAATCTGTTCAGAAAGTTACAGAACCTGAGACAGAAGGGGATGGCGGTTAAGGAGTACATCGAGGAGTTCTACCGGCTGAACCACAGAACTGGACAAAGGGAGAGAGATGAAGAAAAAGTTGCCAGATATATAAATGGCCTGAGATATGAAATCCAGGATGGGCTCACTTTGATGTTAGTAAGAACCGTGGAGGATGCTTATCAGTTTGCACGAAAGGCAGAGGAGAAGCTGGCCAGAAAACAGAACCAGCGAGGAAAAGGTAAGAGTCTAGCTCCAACCAAAAACAAGGGAGTTACCCATGATAGAGGACACAAGTCTAAGGACGAGGTTGAGAAACCACACAGTCATTTGGAACGAGGAGGGAGTTCCAGAGGAAGATGGGATGGTGGAAGAAACTCTTCTAGAGGAAGGGGCAGAGGAGGAATAAGATGTTATGCTTGTGGAAAGACATGACACATGTCTTGGGAATGTCCCTAGAAGAAGAAGGAAGGAGGAGAAGCTCACATTTCAGAAGCACAACGAAGAGATGTTGAAGCAGAAGGAGTAGAGGATGGAGCATCCCTGATGTTGAGAAAAATTCTCTTAAAACCAGAGGCAGAAATTGAAAAGCCAGTGCAGAGAAACAGTCTCTTCAGGACAACTTGCAAGACTAAGGACAGAGTATGCAAGGTGATCATTGACAGTGGGAGCACCGACAACCTAGTATCCACAGATATGGTGGAGAAATTGGAGCTGAAGACAACTGCACATCCAAAGCCATACAAGGTCTCATGGTTGCAAAAAGGACACCAGGTAATGATTACTAAACAATGCCTGGTTGAGATTAAAATAGGAGGTTATAAAGATGAAATCCTATGTGATGTAATTCCCATGGACGTATGCCATATTCTGTTGGGAAGACTGTGGCAGTTTGACAGAAACGTCATTCATGATGGGAGGAAATATATATATACATTGGAGAAGAATGGTAGAACACATATGTTGCTGCCAATAGAGGAGAAGAGAGTGAAAGAAGAAGCCAGCACCAACATACTTCTCATGAGTGGGAAGGAACTCCTGAAAGAGGTCAAGGGAGAGCAGGAGATGCAGTTCGTTGTGGTAAGGAAACCCAGAGTTATCCTTACAAGTACATCAATGGATGATTTGCCTGAGGAAGTTCAGGAACTGTTGGATAATTTCGCTGATATAGTGGTGGATGAGCTGCCAAACTCATTGCCACCCATCAGGAGTATCAGTCATCATATCGTCTTGATACTAGGAGCAAGTTAGCCGAACAAAGCAACATACAGATTGACACCTCGAGAGAATGAGGAGGTGAAGAGCCAAATCCAAGAGTTGCTAGACAAGGGTTTGGTCAGAGAGAGTTTGAGCCCATGCCCAGTACCAACTGTGTTGAGTCCAAAGAAAGATGGAGGATGGAGAATGTGTGCACAGACTCGAGAGCCATCAACAAGATCACCGTCAGGTATAGATTTCCTTTACCGAGAATGGATGATTTAATTGATTGCTTAAGTGGAGCAAATTTCTTTTCTAAGATAGATCTGAAAAGTGGATATCACCAGATCAAGATGAGAGAAGGTGATGAATGGAAAACAACCTTTAAGACAAATGAAGGTCTGTATGAGTGGCTAGTTATGCCATTTGGCTTAACAAATGCCCCGAGCACTTTTATGAGGCTGATGAACGAAATTTTAAAAGATTTCATTAGCAAATTTGTAGTTGTATATCTGGACGACATACTGATCTTTAGCAGGACTAAAGAGGAGCATTTGAGGCACCTAACGTTAGTAATGAGGAGGCTACATCAGCAGAAGTTGCTGATAAATCTGAAGAAGTCCTCTTGTATGAAGACAGAGCTCTTTTACTTGGGTTTTGTGATCTCTTCAAATGAACTGAAGATGGATCTAGAGAAGGTGAAAGCGATCGGAGAATGGCCGTCACCAAGAAGCATGTTCGAGGTAAGGAGCTTCCATGGATTAGTGAGCTTCTATAGGAAGTTCATCAGAGACTTCAGTGGAATTTGTGCACCAATGATGGATACAGTGTAGAAGCAGCACAAGTCATTTAAGTGGCTAGAGGAGGCCGAAACGAGCTTCAATATACTGAAGGAGAAGATAACAGAACGACCGATTCTGGTCTTGCCGAATTTTGAAAAGACATTTAAGGTAAGATGTGATGCAAGTTGAGTTGCAATAGGAGCAGTTTTGAGTCAGGATAACAAGCCTGTTGCCTATTTCAGTGAGAAGTTGAATGAGACTAAGAGGAAATACTCCACATATGACAAGGAGTTTTATGCCATAATTCAAGCCTTGAAGAAATGGAGGCACTATCTTGTCCCACAAGAATTTGTCTTGTATAGCGATAACCAAGCTTTACAATTCATAACCAGACAAGAAAAATTGAATCAAAGGCATGCAAAATGGGTTGAATTTATGCAAAATTTTACTTTTGTCATAAAACATATTGCTGGGAATGCTAACAAGGTTATTGATGCATTAAGCAGAAGATGTTTGATTCTGCAGGAATTCCAGGTGAAGACCTTGGGATTTGAACACCTTAAGGATATGTATTGTGATGATACAGACTTCAAGGAAGCATATGAAATATGTACAAACCCTGTGTTGAGAGATAGAAGTCAGTGGACAGAGTACATGATTCAGGAAGGACTGTTGTTCAGAGGAAATCGGTTGTGCATACCAAGATGCTCAATGAGGGATAATCTTTTGAAGGAGAAGCACAATGGAGGATTCGCTGGACATTTCGGCCATGATAAAACGTTTGCACAGTTGAGTAGTTCATACTATTCGCTAGGTATGAGAACAGAGGTGATAAAATTTGTGAATAGATGTAGAATCTGCCAACATGCAAAGGGGAAAAGACAAAACACTGGATTGTATCAACCATTGCCAATACTAGAGAGACCTTGGGATGCAATAAGCATGGATTTTGTGTTGGGATTGCCAAGAACACAAAGGGGATTTGATTCCATATTTGTGGTAGTGGATAGGTTTTCAAAGATGGCACATTTCATCCCATGCCAGAAGACCAGTGATGCAACACATGTTGTAAATATGTTTTTCAAAGAAGTTGTGAGACTTCATGGCCTACCCAGGAGCATTGTCTTGGACAGAGACACAAAATTTGTTGGTCACTTTTGGAGGATGTTGTGGAAGAAGATGGGGATAGATTTGTCCTTCAGCTCAACTTATCACCCTCAAACAGATGGACAGACTGAGGTGGTAAATAGAAGTTTGGGAAATTTAATGAGGAGTTTAGTCATTGAGCGTCATAATCAGTGGGATTAGATTCTACCACAAGCAAAATTTGCCTACAATGACTCACCAAACAAGAGTACTAGAAGGAGCCCATTCCAAATACTATATGGAATGCAACCCAGGGGAGTATCTGAGTTGAGAGACTTGGAACAGGGTGAGATCAGAAGCGCTGGAGCAGAAGATTTTGTTGCTGAGATGCAGAAGCTCCATAGCCAAATTAGAGAACGGTTGCAGAGTTCTAACCACAAATACAAGCACATAGTTGATCAACATCGCAGGGAACTTCAATTTGAAGTAGGAGATCAGGTTTTGGCACTTCTCAGGAAGGAAAGGTTCCCTAGGGGAACATATAACAAGTTGAAGATGAAGAAGATAGGACCCTGTAAGATCTTGAGGAAGTTTGATGCAAACGCCTATGAGATTGAGCTACCAGATGGTGTGGGCATTTTGCCCATATTCAATGTTTCAGACCTGTATCCTTACAGGAAAGATGACACAGAAGGATCAGAAGATCAAGGAAAGATTCAGTGGGAGAAACAGATGCCTGTGGTAGAAAAGCTACAGATGGAGAAAATTGTGGATTAGAGGATTGGCAAGAAGACTAGAAGGAAAACCTATTTTGAATATCTGGTCAAATGGAAGGGACACCCAATCGAAGATGTCAGTTGGGAAAACGAAGCTGCCATCCAGAAGCTGGGAAAATCAGTGCAGGAGCTCATGGATAGGAGTCCATGAATTTTTGTCAAGGGGAGTATGATGCAGGAGCATCGTTGGTAAGCGCACAGAGGCAGGACCACTCAGCATGTGGGAGTTCTTCCAGAACTTCAATGTTGGCAGTTGCAGTCGATTTTGAAATCCACCTTAACTCAGCGCCGGAATTTACCTTTGGAGGCACGCTTGAACCAGTGCCGAAATTTACCCTTTGAGGCATGTTTTGAAAATCGCAAGCAGAGCAGGAGTTTCCATTACGGCTCTGGATTGAGACTGGTCTAAGATAGCCAGTAGATTAAGTTATAGAGTAGATAAGTAGGTAGGGGAAACCCTAAAAAGCCCTGTGAGTTAAACAGAGGTTTGGTATGCCCAGATAGGGTTAGCTGCAATACAGAGGGAAGTTAGCTGTAAGAGAACTGCAAGTTAGCAGGGGATCTTAGTTTTCAGTGATTGTAAATTGAATGTATTTTGTAGCCATTTTGGCACTTGTGAATATAACAGAAGGAAAATTGATCCAAATACATGGTGTGTGAACAGTGTTTGCAATTTTCTGTCGTTCTGTTTTTATGAGCAAGCGAATGAATCAAGATAGGGAGAGAATGGAATTGTGAGTGTTAGTTTTTTTTTAGTTTTAATTGTTTCTCTTCATTTGAAGCTCTGTAAAGTGTGCATCGAGCCTAAGGGGAACGCAACGCAATCGGGAGGAATTTCTCTCTGAGAAACCCCTTGGATTCGAGTTATCGAGATCCCTTAGACATAAGGAGTGCGCGGGAAATCGAAGTCTGCACCAGACGAAGCTCAGGAGGAATAACACTTCAGAAAGTGTTATCGAGATCCAGGAACCCATTTCTTAGGAGAAGCGAAGGTCGAAACCTTCGGGGACTTAGAAAATATTCTAAGTCTGAGAGACTAAAAGCTTAGGAGGAGGAGCGTTATTGACCGTCAGATCATGGTGGAGAATCAATGACCGTCTGATTCGAGACAAGTGCGCAAGCGTTAACGTTGCGTACGTCTAGGAGGGAAAACCCACGAAGACTTGAACGGATGGTGGAGAGCCTCGAGGAGGAAACGTCGACATCCCGCAGGCCGTTGGATCAAGTGGAACTGCGAGAAGGTTAACGGTGAGGGCCTTTCAATGCCCAAAATTCAGGAGGGATAACAACCGTCGATCCCCAATAGATATGGACCGTTGGTACATTTTGTGATATCGGCTATCGCGAGTTGGGAGGACAAAGGTCCTTGACTCCCAAGACCCCGAATCACGAAATAGTGAGTCGCCAAGACAAGATCAGGGCCGTCGGATCTTCAGAGACTTAAGGTCGTTGATCTGCAGCGAGGGAGTGTTTTGGCATTTCGGCGACCGGGAGGAGAAATGCGAAACGTTGAAGTGATCGCAATCGTCGGCCAAGGGGAGATCTGGGCCATAGATCCCCCGTCATCGTGATTTCAGTGTTCGTGGCCTGGAGGAGTCAGACGCGCCTTCGTGGTAAAGCTTGTGGTCACGGGCGTGTGGTCACGTGAGCTGGGGAAAGGGAGGGGCTAACCTCCGTTAGCCCTCATCGGGGTTTTGGGATTTGGAGGAGCCAAGGAATCGTTCTGTTGGAAACCCCGGAGTCGCGAAACGCAACACGCCTTTTAGGCTAAGCCCATGGTTGTGCTTGCGGTCACGAGGAGTGGGGGCTTGTGCCTAGTGTTGGTTTGCGTGGGCAAAACACAGACAAGGGCATGTGGACTTGGAGATAGAGGTTCCAGCTCAGATCCAGGAGAGCCGTTCCAGCTCCAGAACCAGAGATCCTGACCGGGAGGTCACGCAGTCCTTAGGAGGGATATAGGGTGTCTGCATCATAGCTACAGGGGCAAAAAGGAAAATTAATGAGATGGTTAAGGCGTGTCCAATGGAAATGAATGGACAACGTACAAAAGCTAATTTGAATATCATACCTTTGGGATCGCATGATTGCCTCATTAGTATCGATTGGTTGTACCAACATCATGCTGTTCTAGACTGTTACATTAAGACATTTACTTGCTTGGGTGGGGAAGGAAACTTAAGAACAGTTCAAGGCATTCCAAGAGTTGTAACTATCATAGAAGTTTCAGCCTTGCAATTGAAGAAAATCTACAGGAAAGGATGTCAAGTATTTACAACGCACATGGAGGAGGCCCCTAAGGATAAAGTGCCAAATGTTGAAGACTGTGCAATACTGAAAGAATTTGAAGATGTCTTTAAAGAGATACCGGGGTTGCCACCGAAACGAGATGTTGATTTCTCTATAAATCGATGTCGAGATCAACTCCTAGATCCAAGACTCCTTATAGGATGAGTACACCTGAGTTGAAGGAATTGCAAATGCAACTTGAAGAGCTTCTAAAGAAGGGGTATATATGCCCAAGTGTATCACCTTGGGGTGCCCCATTATTGTTCGTGAAGAAGAAGGATGGTACGTTGAGGCTTTGTATTGACTTCAGGCAGTTGAACAAAGTAACATTAAAGAACAAGTATCGGTTAACATAGAGGAATATCAGTTAACAAGTATCAGTTGAACAAAGTAACATAAAGTTAATGAGCAACAAAGTCTATGGTTGGGAGGAACGTCTATGTTTTGCATGTTAGTTGGTGACCTTTCATAAAAGATAAGTGTTCTTTATGTGTTTGTCTCATTTAGTGCGTGCTATTTACTTATGTCTACTATGGCTTTAATTCTTGTATGATGTTGCATATAAGTAATTGCTGTTATTCTGTATAATGCTATTTGCACATGTAAGTGTGGTTGATATTCGATATTGTAGTCGTACATGCTGTGTATGACAATTGTTACTAGTTATTCTTATGATGTTAACCTTGTAATAATGGACTCATTCCTGTTAAGCTACTTTATTATATTGGTCACGAGTCTCCGGGGCAAGGTTAGAATGGCCATGCCCGTAGGGAAATACTCTGTGCGCGTAAGCGGTTGGATTCGCTGTACATGCAGGGAAATAGTCCCCGCCTACAAGGAGAGCAGAGTTTGTGTGTGACGCCTTAATGGTTGTGTGCATCGTAGTGAGGACATGTTCAGAGTGATTTATGCGCATAGTAATGGTTGTGTGCTTAGCATGTTTGTGCGTGCAGTTGTATTGTGAGACTTCTGCTGTTTTAAGTTGTGTAAGAAGAGGAAAGTTTGTGTGGTGCGACCAACTTGGGGTCGTGCACAATACTTCAAGCATTTTTGCTCAGATCGTTGTTATAGAGTAGAATCCGTGCACTAGATCTTTGATTAGCGTTGCCCGGTAGTAAGTTGGCTACGTTACATTTTGGGTATCAAAGCATTATGTAAGAGTTTGTAACGAGGGAGTCGAGACGTTACAGATTGGTATCAAAGCGACTAAAGTTGAGATTGTGTGGTGTGGCCTCGCCAGGAGGCTGGGGAAGTTATAACACGGGTTGCAGTGGGCATAGTTGCGTATGTACGTGGGTTGCAGTGGGCACAGTCGTGTATGTACATGGGTTGCAGTAAGTTGAATCGCGTACATTCATACAAAGTTTTCTAGACAGGAACAAGTGTGTACAGGCTGACGTCAGCAACAAATAGGTGACGTCAGTGAGCCATACAGGTGGTTTGCAGCAAATTTGTGGGCATATGAAATTTCCAGGGTTTTGTCGAGGTTTGGTTTTCTGATTTTTTTGGTTATTGGAGGACAAGGTTGTCCTCAGATTTTGGTGGATTTGTATTTGCTGGTAGAGCTGGTTTTGCCCTCAAAAGTTCTGAAATTGACAAAGTTACAGAACAAAACATTTGTGTCTCATGTGTATTGATGATTCATCTTTGATCTTGTTGTTTCTGCTGCATATATTTTCAGTCAATTATTTTTAGTGTAAAATTGTTTAGTGATAATAGCCAGGGTTTACTTTTAGTTCACTAGGAAGCAATTTTCAGATCTGAAAATTAGTCACATAGAGTTGCATGTGAAAATTGACATGATATCAGAGCTCGGGATCTGAAGAAAAGGGGATCATCTTGAGACACATTCTGTGATACAACGTTGGAAGAGTGTTGTTCTTGTTTCAGACATGTCACTGTTGACAGCTCTGTGAGGAAGTTGTAGCAGTGTTGAAGAGTCAGCTCTGAGAGGGAGCTGTAGTGACTGTTGCAGGTGGTAGTAGGTTAGATGTCCTCTGGTTTGAGACATGGAGTAGACCGTTCAAACAAGGAGTTGTGGACTATTGCAGCTTGGTGGTGTGGCAGGTTGGGAGTTTTGGTGGATTGTCTGAGAGCTCGGTTCGCAGTAGTATGTTGTGGAGGGTTGCCAACTCCGGGGATGGACTTCCAATGACTTTTCATAGTGAGTTGTGATGGGTGCAACTCAGTTGCTTTGGCACGGATGAGATAACTTTGTGTGTATCGTAGGTTGATGAGATAGAGTCTTCATCGGGTCGGAGGGTTGCACACTCAACAGTGTGTTGAGGTGCGACAATGTATCAGGTATTTGACCCAGGAGGATGGGGACACTTGCAGAGATGAGTTGCAGTGGTCTAGAGTGGACTAGACTGAGTGTCCAACTGTAGCTTGGGATTGTTCAAAGAGAGGACATAGGATGGGTTGTAGCATGTGTAGACACTGAGAGGTTTTAGTGACTTGAATGATGGACTTGGGCAAAGTTCATTAGATGATCGTGACTTGGGGTCGCAGGATGCTTGCCTTGGACGATTGCATGGTTCTTATACAGTGGGAATCACCGACACATGACAGGGGCACTTGATTTGTTCGAGAGCTTCACAGTGTTTGACTCGGGTATGTACAAGGAGCTTGGTATGAGGAGCAGGCATGTAGTACAAGGATCTGGAATAGTGGTATTTCAGATGGAGTCATGGGATGTATTGCGAGTGGCAAATGTGCTATGGGTGCCAAGAGTGTGTTCTCAGCCTCAACGATTGAGGAAGTAGGGCTATGCAATGTTGTTTCGAGAGGGACATGTGTTGTTTGTGCCTGAACGATCTAGCTTTAGATCAACGGTGGTTCTTGGAGTTAGGGAGGGTACCCTATATAGGATGAGGGGCCAGCCTATGCGTGCTATGACCAACAGGAGCAAAGAGACAGATGAGAGGGAGCAGGTAGCTCCACCAGTGGTGAGGCAAGTCGCCCCACCATTAGCACAGGTTCAGAGGGAGCAGGTAGCTCCACCAGTGATGAGGCAGGTAGCCCCACTAGCAGTGCTGGCTTAGAGGAAGCCAGAGTTTAGAGGGAGTCAGCCCTCAGGATCTAGTAGGGAGGAGCAGCCTCCTAGGATTGTGTAGAGGATATTAGACAGGGACCAGGTAGCTCCGAAGGTTGTGTAGACTCAAAGGGAGTCAGGAGACTCAGAGGGAATTCGACTTCAGAGGGAGTCGGGAGGTTGAGAGGGAGTCGGGAGGCTCAGAGAGAGAGACAACCATTCAGTGGGAGACAACCTTTAGGTCTAGGTGGGAGAGAGGCATCTTCCAATACTGTCAAGAGGGTGTCATGAGTTGAGATGGCCAGGCATGATGCTCAGGAGTGGGAGGATTCTAGGAGCGGGGTGTCTTCCAAGGAGGGATCATGCCACATAGTAGGATTTGCTTCAGTGACCAAGAATGCAACCAATCAAGAGGACCGAAAAGCAGGATTTGCTTCGGTGACAGAGGGAGCAACCAATCATGTGGATTGGAGAGCAGTTGTGGTAGAGGATCCAGTGGGGGAGACAAAGCTACTTCCAGATGACTGTGGAGTGTGGTGAGAATACCTCCCTCGCTAAGAGGGAGTGTTGATTTTTGTAACTTCGGGTAGATATTCCCACGTGCCCTAGGTGTTGGGCATGTGGGAATCGTCGTGGGCACCACATTACACTTCTTTTGGTGAAAACCTCCTTTGGATTGAAGCTGGGGCTTCATGGGTTTAGTGATGGGCTTTGTGGATTTGGGTTGGGGCTTAACACACACAAGAAAGTCTAATTTGATGTTGACTTGTGGAGGGGCTTCTATGTTGATCCCTAAGACTTGTATATAATGGAGAGAGGTCATTTTGACATTTCATTGTGTAGAGAGTGTGTGGAGACATGATGGAGTTGGCATAAGTGAGTCTGCACTTGTGCCAATGAGCTTGGTGATTTTAGCAAAGGGAAATTCTGCAATTGTGGCAAATTTGGCCTAGGAGAGAGGCAGTCGTAGAAGGAAGAAATCGTGCAAATCGTACGGAAATATCCGTACAGTTTTTTCGTACATGTACGCGGGTTGCAATGGGCACAATTGCATATGTACGCGGGTTGCAGTAAGGTAAATTGTGTACATCTGTACAAAGTTTTTTGGGCAAGAGCAAGTCTATACAGGCTGACGTCAGCAACAATACAGGTGATGTCAGTGGGCCGTACAAGTGGTCTGCAACATTGTCGGCATAGGAAATTTCCAGGGTTTTGTTGAGGTTTGGTTTTCTGATTTTTTTGTTTATTGGAGGACAAGGTTGTCCTAAGATTTTGGTGGATTTGTATTGGCTAGGAGGGTTGGTTTTGCCCTCAGAATTTCTGAAATTGACAAAGTTATAGAACAAAAAATTTGTGTCTCATGTGTATTGATGATTCATCTCTGATCTTGTTGTTTCCGCTACATATATTTTCAGTGTAAAATTGTTCAGTGATAACAACTAGGGTTTACTGTTAGTTCACTAAGAAGCAATTTTTAGATCTGAAAATTAGTCACATAGAGTTGCATGTGAAAATTGACAATGGATACCAAGGTTACATAGCCTACTAATGCCATTTAATTGGTTGATCACAAGAAGAAGACGACCAAAGTGAAGAGAATAAAATTTGATTCTATGAAGGACCACTTGATCCCTCACATCGTAGAGAAGAAGATGGTGAAAGATATGTGTGATGCATTATTCACTTTGTATCAAGGTGTGAACGTCTTCTGCAGGATGCTTTTTGAAGAACAAGCTCACCATCACTTGCATGAGAAATACGAATATTTTGGCAAGCTATATGATGAAGATCATTGAGTTGAGAGATTAACTCGCAACCATAGGAGACAAGGTTGATGAGGGTTAGTTAGTTTGAAGAACTCTGGATGGATTCTCATCATCCTGAAATGGTTTGGTTTGGGTGTGGGATGACTTTGTCTAGAAGGAGACAAGGTTAGAGGCAGTAGTAGCTCGAGACAAGGATGTTCAAAACCTAGCCCTCATTGGAAAGGCGAGGAGAGGAGGCAAGAAAGGAGGACCTGGGAAGGGTTGAAAGAACAAGAAGGAAGACTCAGATTCTTTGAACCAGGGGAAGAAAAATTTGAGCCATATAAAGTGCTTCAAGTTTAATATAAATGGCCATTGTGCTTCTCAGTGTCTTGAGAAGAAGAAGGGAAAAGGTAAGCAACAACGGAAGCGGTTTGCAGGGAATGCACAAGCCCCCACAGGAGTAGATGAGCTTGCACCAATATTGAAGACAACCTTCTCCATGGTGTTATGCCTTTACAAGTTTCCATCCATATTGTTTTTGGTGCCAGGTGGTATTTGGATAGTTGAGCTTACCAACAAATCAACCTTCTTCAGAGTAGAAGAACGAGATTTTGGTATGCAGGAGGAGCTTGGTGATGATGCTAAGTTCTTAGTGATTGGGGTGGGTTTTATCTCATTTTGCATGTCAACGAGAAAGGTTCTCGAGTTACATGAGGTTTTGTATGTTTCGGGTTTAACCAAGAATCGTCTTTCAATTTCTTGTCTAATAGATCTAAAGTGTATGGTTGAGTTTGAAGATTGAAGATCAACAAGTGATCATGAAAAACACATCCTAGATCTTGGTCGAGGTTTGGTAAGAGGAGTGTGTGAGGGTGGCCTTGACGGGTTGCTTGTAGATCCTATGAAGCATGGAGCTTTGGTGCATAATAGTGACAATTTTTGTGAGCTTTGGCATAGAGGATTAGGTCACTTGAATTATGGAGGCTTGCCTCTTTTGAAGGGCATGGTGGTGGGTCTGTTGGATTTTAAGGTAGAGAGAACAAGAGTGTTCAAGGCATGTGCACTCGACAAGCATGCCAAGACTGCTTTCCCAAGTAGTGAACATAGATTGAGAGGGATTCTGGATTTGATATATTTGGATGTGTGTAGACTCATGTCATCAAGTTCGTTGGTAGGTAACATCTATTATGTTTCTTTTTTTGATTACTCTTCTTGGAAAACTTGAATTTATTTTATGAAGGCCAAGGACGAGGTCTTTAGTAGGTTCCAAGAGTTCAATGCTCTTGTAGAAAACCAAAAAGGTAAGAATATCAAGGCATCGAAATTCAACATTGGAGGAGAGTTATACTACCAAGGAGTTATACTAGCAAGGATCAAGAGGGAGTTGACAAAACCTTACTCTTGTAGCAAAATTGGGTGGTTGAAAGAAAGAATAGGGTCATTGTGGAGACATCCAAGGCTTATGGTGCATGACTTAGATCTACTTATGTTCCATTGGGCATATGTTTGTTGTAAGACGGTCCACATCGTTAATAGGTGTCTTCACAGTGTATTGGAGACAAGACACTAGAGAAAGCTTTCACCGGTGGGAAACCCTAGGTATCCCACACTAAGATTGAACCCTCTAGTTTGAAGGGTGTGTTTGATGATATCAATTTGAAGGTTTATAAACCCCACATCCCATCATGCCGAAGACAGTAGTGAGTGGAGATGCAAAGTTTGATGAGGGTGCATGGTGCTCAAGGTCTTAGGAGCCTCCAACAAAGGTTGAGAAGGCAAAAGCACTTGATGTCCCAAAGGTTGATCCTCAGAGATAAAAATTTTTAGAATCGGGTCAGCAAAGGTTTCGAAGGTGGAATAAATGCTTTAGTATCTTCCATTCAGTGAGGAAGCCGCCTACCTAGACATTGCAAGAGGCAGATGAGCGAGTTGGAGCTCATAAAACTTCTTTTTGGGTGAGTTATCCTCCTACGCTGTTTCCTAATTATGTGGCTGTGATGTCTTCCATTGATGCAAAACCTTCTAGTTATGAGGAGGCAATATGTGAGAATTTAACTCCATCATGAGGATTGATGTGTGGGAGATTGTGCCACAACCAGAAGGGAAGTCATTTATTGACTCCAAGGGGCTTTACAAGGTGAAGTATGCAGCTGACAGTAGTGTTGAGAAATACAAGTATCAACACTGTTGAGAAGTACAAGGATTGGTTCATAGCCAAAGTATTCTCCTAGAAAGGAGACGTTGACTATGAAGAGACCTTTGCTCCAGATGCCAGGTATACCTCCATCAGATCTATCATGTCCTTAGCATCGGTTTTTGGTTGTTCTCTATATCATGTATGTTAAGGCTGCATCTTTGAATGGACTGATCAAGGAAGAGGTTTATATAAATCAACCTAGAGGTTTTGAGGTGCATGGGCGTCTGATCCATGTATGCAGATTGAATAAGGCCCTTTATGTGGGCTGCAGAAGGCAATCTGTGCCTGGTACTCGAGGATTGATGAGTACTTGTTAGGTTTGGGCTTCACTAATATTGCAACAGATTCCGATCTTTATTATTTATTTGATAAAGCTGATCTGCTTGTTTTAGTCCTGTCTGCAGATGATTTGATAATTAAAAGAAGTTCATAAAAGATCATAGCATGGTGCAAGAGAAAGGTTGTACGCGAGTTCAACATGAAGGATGTAAAGAACCAATCTGGTTCTTACTGATTAATTATCCAAAATACTTGGAATATAAAGATATCCATGAGGATAATAAATAATATAGAAATGTATAAGAGAATGAATATATAAGATGAGATGATTACAATGAGAATGAGGGCCCGTTTATATACCCTTGCAGGGGTGCCCTTTCATGAATAGACACGCCTTTTCATTTATGATGTATTGATTATTATTATTTAATTATTCTCTATTTATATCTATTTCTATATATTTGTGTTCATAACATTGCCTTTCACTTAAAAATGCTTTGTCCTCAAAGCATGATTAGGAAAAGACCTATATCTTGTTCTAGCTCGATCTGTCTTCTCATGATCCTTTGTTTTTGTAGTTGCGATACTTGACGAGACAAAACGATATAATCTTCGAATTCTTGAAGTAATATGTTGCATTTTGTCGGGAGTGATCCATCCCAAATCTACTTTCATGGAAACTTGTTTATTTTTTGCTTGATCTTGTTGTTGGTTGTAACGATTCTTGTGATTTGGATGACGATAAGGTACCCAAAACTCTTCTGGATCTTGTTTGTTGCATCTCTCTTCAACTTTTGATGTTTCTGGTAATTCAATTGGATCAGTGTTTATTCCCTTCTCTGAGGTTAGGGCAGTATTTGGTATCTTCTTTATGGGATCTGTCATAGTTCCCTTGTCGAACATTGATTCTGTATTGATGATTTTATGTGACATTTTCCATTGCAACTATTTTACATTTTCTAACTTCTTAATTTGTTCAATCAAATCTTGATTGAGATTTCTGGTTGAATTCTTTTTCGAGATCTGATTCCTTTTTGTTGAGTTTCTCTTGTATTTCTTGTTGCGACTTTTTTTGTTTTTTAACTTCTTGATCTGTGTGATCAAGCTTTGACTATGATTCTTAAGACGACAAATTTCTTCGTCTTTATTAGCAACAACATTGTCAAATTCTTTCTGCATCCTTTGTACTGTTTTCTGATCATCTTGGCAGATCATCTTTGAAATATTTTTAAAATATTCTAATGACGGAACTTCTAAATCCGACGTCATTGAAATGTCTTGGAGCATAACTTTCTTCTTTTTATAGGGAAATGTCAAAAACCTTTTTTCCATATTTAAGATAAAAGTGTCCAGCATTTCTAACCAAGTTGAACCCAACATTATGTCAACCGTTTTTGGATACATAGTAGTAACCTTGAGTTTAGATATGAATTTATAATCATTAAGTGTCAATTGTAAGTCCTTGATTTCATATTTATTGTAAAAGAAACCTTTCACTTCGATTATACTTGGTTTTGGAATTAATAATTGATTTGCTAGGTCGGCATTGATGTAATTATTCTTTCTATCTGGACGAATGTGAATGCTAATTTCCTTTTCTTGAATATTCCCTCTAAATGTCAGTAATCCAATGCATTTAGTTAGAAAGTCTTTACCAGAAAATTTTGCTTCCTTAAAATCCATTTCACTTTCGTCCAAAAACTTCCCTTAAAATAAAAATACTTTAAAAACTTTAAATATAATTTCTTTCGAATGTAATCCTTCACTTTATGAGATCCCCTTATACTTTTTGATTTAACTCTAATCCGTGTTCTCCAAAACACTTTTTTTTTTTAAATATAATAATCTTTTAAACTTTTTAATTTGGACTTGGATATAAAAAATCCTCAGCGGTGTTTATATATAACTTATATTTTCCATAGAGTATAGCTTTATATATAATTCTATGACCCTGTTTTATAAACTGTCTCTCATATAAATTAATTACTTTATGTGATATATATATAGTGGTGGATTATAACTTAATCAGTCATCTCCAATATAACTTAATGCGCCTTATATAATTCCTCCACTCTAATGTTTAATGTTTGAATCTTGTTATAATTCAAATTCCGAATAGTAGCCCTTGTTACAAAGAGAGATGAGTAGTGGCGTATAGGGCACCCACTGGTTTAGTTCAAAAAATTTCGGATTTTCCATTGAACTTCACCTAGCCGCAGTGTGGCAATTATTGGTAATCTCTACGATTGGTGAAAACAGCTGTACTTCAAGTCCCCTTCACACCGTGACAGAAATATCGCTTGACAGCAGCAATATACAGTTTGACGAGTGGGACCAGTTTAACAGATATAGGCAACAGGATGTTTTCTTCGGGCCTTTTTATTCCGTTTCGTACATAACCCTTTAAACATGGATAGAACTCGTACCCCTTAATTTATTATTATTGCGTGATTTCTGGACAGAGGGTGACGATTCAAATAGAGCGAATATGCTTGTGCCCTTCGATGGACTGTGCCGGCAACAAAGAATATAATAGAATGGTTGCTCTGTCAGCAGAATGGAATGATGCTTTCTGAAATTGAATTTCCAGCAGATTTCTTTTGTAAATAATTTTTTTTCACTTTCCTGATTTCTGGCTTTCTTGGATTTGCAGCGGAATGTTCTTTAACAGACTTCTGAGTTTTGTATGGCCAGAGGCCTGAATTGGTCAAAGACCCAAACGATTAGAGAAACTCTGGAAATGTTTTTGTGTGGGGCCACAAGCCTGTATGGCCAATGGTCAGGATCAGCAACAAAGCTCTGATACCAATGTAAAGAACCAATCTGGTTCTTACTGATTAATTATCCAAAATACTTGGAATATAAAGATATCCATGAGGATAATAAAATAATATATAAATGTATAAGAGAATGAATATATAAGATGAGATGATTGCAATGAGAATGAGAGCCCGTTTATATACCCTCGCAGGGGTGCCCTTTCATGAACAGACACGGCTTTTAGATAAGACACGTCTTTTCATTTATGGTGTATTAATTATTCTTTATTTATATCTATTTCTATATATTTGTGTTCATAACAAAGGACATCAATCTTGTGCACTATTTCTTGGGTTTAGAGGTTTGGCATAGTCTGGGTGAGGTCTTCCTCGGATAGGGTAAGTATGCAGCTGAGATTCTGAAGAGATTCCAGATGATGGATCGTAAGCCCATGGCTACTCCTATGATACCAAATCTAAAATCGTCAGCAATTTCAGATTCAATTTCATATATCTATCGATGTACAGGGAGTTGATAGGTTTTCTAATGTATCTGGTGAATACTACTCCTGATGTATGTTTTGCAGTAAACACATGGAGCCAGTGTATGATTGAGCCAAGGCAGATTCACTGTGTTGCTGCAAAGGATCTGGTTCGTTACTTAAAGGGCACAGTCCATCATGGTCTGAGGTATGTAGGAGGTGGTGGGTTGATACTACAGGGTTTTGTTGATTCTGAAGACGCAGGGGGTAGGAAGAGTACTTCAGGGTTTTGTTGATGTTGGAGACACAAGGGGCAGGAAGAGTACTTCAGGGTTTTGTTTCAGTTTGGGTTCAAGTATGATATCTTGGTTTAGGAGGAAGTAGGTAGCATCGGCACTTAGTTCGGCAGAGGCAAAATACATGGCAGCTAGCTCTGCTAGTTGGGAAATTATCTGGCTTTACAAGTTGATTGCACAGTTGACTGATCAGAGGTTGGAGCCTACTGTGGTATACTGTGATAATCAGAGTTGTATCATACTCTTTGAGAATCCAGTGTTTTGTGATTGCTCCAAGTGCATAGACAGCCGATACCATTTCGTTAGGGAGAAAGTTTAGAAGGTTGCAATGATCTTAGAGTATGTTCCTTCAGATTCGCAAGTTGCAGACATTTTGACTAAGCCCTTGGCAAAGGGGAAGTTTGAGATGCTCAGGGAGAGACTAGGTTTGGTGGATAGCACATTCCTCTCAAACAGGGAGTGTCGAGTTATACCTGTTGCTCAGCTAGTGATAATGCCAGTGATGGTGCAAAAAAGAAGACAACAGAGATGGCACCTTCAGACTTTGCTTACAGCAGTGAAGAACAGGTTGAATGAGGGTGCAGGAGACAGTGATATAGACTGTTGTTTGGTAGAGGGCACATGCATGCCTTCAGCAAGCATTCGCCCCCTTCATTTGATTCCAGAACTTTAGATGCTGTTCCATATTTAGCAATTCCAGTTTTAGATATATTTTTTCTTATCATAGCTTTCCTTTTGTTAGTCTTAGCATGCATATATTGTTAGTAGGAGCTTCAGCGAATCAGCATGCATGTGCCACCTTCATTTAATTCCAGTTTAGATGCTGTTTCAGATTTAGCAATTCCAGTTTAGATGCCAATTCAGATTTAGCAATTCCATTTTTAGATAGAATTTTTCTATTATTGGAGCTTTCCTTTTCTTAGCCTTAGCATGCACTATTGTTAGTAGGAGGGCACAGATCTGAAGGAAGGGATGCATGTTTGCGTGCTCTAGTTCATCTTCTAGTTGAGGCACACTTACTTGGCATTCTCATCCATGCAACTAGGGCACACTGGGTGATTAGATTAGGGCTAGGGTTTGCATGTGTCTAGGTTCATTGTACTTTCCCTCATTTTACTATTCTATAAAGTAGATTCAGGATGCACCACCGTGTTGGTAGTGAGTCTTTGTTTTCAGGTATTGCAGTGTATTTTCTTCTTTCAGTATTCAATAGAAGATAGATGTGATTGAGAGTTCAGATCTGTGTATTTGCTGTTCGAATTTTCAGCGGTATGTGTTTGTAGATCAGTGTACTTCATTCTGCTGTTTTGATTGAAGCTTTCAAGTTTTCAGCTACATATTTAGGTTAGCCATAGGCTAAATGTTCTACGAAACGAAGGTTCTCCGGCAATTTTTTCCGGAGACATTTGCTCGAAATCCGGCAGAAAATTGTTAGATCCGCAGATTTGAGTGATTATTTCTGTATAATCCAAGTGCCCCGGGGGTTTCTAAGCATGCTGAATCCATTTCTGCATTCAAAACTAAATTTTAAACAACAAAAAATAGTGATTTCGTGCATATTTATGTCGCCAGATTCTGGTGGAAAAAACAATTTCGTAGAATAGTTAGACAACGCCATTTAGGTTATTCTTTCTAAGTGCAGAATCTACTCATCATGGTTTGAAAATTAGCAGTCTCAGTGATTGGTCTGATTTTCCCTTGGATGGACACTAACCACCCACTTCAGAATCCAGATGTCA
>ML821172.1:115640-135985 GCA_009831015.1 Picea engelmannii
AACCTAATGCATATATAAGAAGGTTATAACAATCAAATATGACACATACCATGATACCTCGGACCAATTACTTCATGGAGCAAGAGTCCTCTCCGATGCAAGCCCAGGCCGGTAGTGATGGAAGCTGCTACTGCTGACAGGATAACTCTGGCTGAGAAGAAGAAAGATGGGCCATCCAGGGCCATGCTCAAGTCAATCTCGCTCTCGGTACTCCATGTCTAGGACCATGTGGGCCTCGAGAATGATCTCCTAGTTATCCCTAGATATCGGGGATAACAGGCCTGATCTTGAAGTAGCAGTGGGTCTTGCTCGATGAGGTAATGAGTCCGGGTATCATGGTATGTGTCACTCTGATTTTCGAAGCATTTGAATATGTGCACTGAACTCTCTTTTGTTTCATAACGTTTGCTTGGAAATTATGCTCTTTAACTTGTTCATACCTAGGGGGGTGACATAGTGCCCTAGTAAGTTGATTCCCTTAGGGATGAGTTGCCACTAGGTGGGTCTATGAAATGTCATCGCCCATTCCTTCCATACTTACCACTTTTCATCATTGTCCCTCTCATCTTCCCCTACCTTGGTTCGAGCATTGGGTTTACCAAACTAATCAGGGTTGTACCTTGCCTTGTGGGAAGCAGGGGTAAAGGCCCAAAGGGTAAAAGTAGCTGGCAAAAGTTAAAAGACAAATTGAAACTTTGAGATGCTTCGCCCAGGGATTCCCGAGAAAGCAATAAAAGGCTTCTCAGTAAGAAAAGGGGACATGTAAGATAAAATAAAACTCAAAGTCTAGTTGGTGGATGGGAGGTCTCATCATGAGCCAACCTATTAGGTCCATGGGCATGTAGCGGTATGACACTACCATCTATCTGGTCACCAAACCAGGTTAGTGGCTCTTAGTGGCATAGCCAAGAGGAAGGGGGTCTCATCACGAGCCAACCTTCAAATTTCCTTGAAGTGCTTGTGGGTAACGTTGTCACCACTGGTCACCACGCCAGGGCAATGTACCCCAACTATTCTCTTGAAAAGAAAAAACGATAAGACAAAGAATAAAAGGCATTGTATGGGCTAGGAAACAATGACATCCATGAAAAGGTGCAACTCGCCCTCTACAGAGACACCCACAAGCAAGACCTACATTTCCCTGTTATCACTGCACCCCTTGCCCAAACTTTCCCCTACACCATTTCATACACCTACATGACCTAGATTCGTCTTCACCTAGGAAACACCCCAAACTTGAGGAGGATTAGTCGAATAGGACATCCTGAGACCCTCTCCAAACCTGGCTTGTTAAACTGCATAACGTCTTTGAGCATTTGTCTGGGTAAAGGGGGGTTTGATGCACATGTTTGGGTAATTTGATTATTGGACGTGATTGACATTGCTATGATCCCTGTGACTTATGAGCCCATGGAGGGCGTACTTCTTGTTGCTGGAAGACCATGCCCGGTGGACATGTACATATGGGTAGATGATTAGCTCAAACCTCCATGGGGCTAAAAGCCCACCAGATGGATGCTGTGACCCCAGCCAGGGGCAGAGAGACACAAGAGGATGACACCAGGAATGAAAAAGAACGTTTCCTCCGAGACACTCTGGCAGGCCTAGACCCAGTGGGGTCTTGCCCTTCCACCATGACGTTGGCCCTTGAAGGCCCCTGATGTTATCATATTGACCCTTGACGTCATCAGTTAGGGTTTGGCATGAGGACGGTTTGGTGCTAGTTGGCACGCGTGGCAACTTCTGAGGCCTTTTGAGGCCTAACGTTTCACTTTTGAGGCCTAGCGTTCAATATGGGGTCAAGAGGGTCATGACATCATCCCTAAAGACAAATTAGGGTTTTAATTGTTGATTTTATGTAAAAATTGGATTTTTGATGTAAACTAACCATGTCGGCCTTTTGTGACCTAAAAGACCATTAAAGGTCATTGTATAAATAAGAGATAAATCTCTTGTATTTTTTCATGATTCACTCATCACTCAAGTAGAGGTTTGCAATTCGGCCTCTGTTCGGTGTTATTGGCTAAAACTAGTGGTGCACATTTCTTGAAGGAGACAATTTTTGGTGCATTTTGGCTATTTTCTTGTGGAGGATCTTCAACTAGGGTGATTTGCTAGATTATTCTTGGTGAAGTAAGTGGAAATTCTGCATTTATTTATTGTGAATGAATGCTATGGTTATTTTTTACTTGTTTCATGTCTAAGATAATGAAATTGCTAGCTTGACACCCTAGGGGAATGGCATATGTTATTATCTTTTTCCCTATAATCTTCCATGTGTTAAAATCTCTTAAAAGACACCTAATTTGAAGTAAATACTAGAGCCCTACCATTGTAGCACTCTATTAACCCTACTTCCATTGCCAATTGCATAATTTATTACATTTTGTTCAAGGAATGAGAAAATCGTTAGGGCCTAACCCTTGTTACTTTCTAGCAATTTTCTCTTCGAAAATGATTTTTGAGGCCTTGAGATACCACCACCTCTCTTCTCCTCTTCAGTCCTTTAACATATTATTATCATTGCTATCTTTCCTTTAAAGAATTGAGCAAACAAATACTTATAATCTTATCCTTGAACTCTTTACTAACTTTTTCTAACCCTAAATTAGACTAACTCCTAAGCTAACTTGCTGTTGTAACAAAACATTGCTACAACCATCTAAATATACATTAATTTGACACATTTACCTAAATAACTCACAATAGAACCAATCAAAATTTAATTGTGATAATTGCTAGTGAATCTACTCGGTAAGTGCTAGTTTGTGTATGGTTTTCTTGCACTTTTGACCATTTAAACTTGCTGTTGTTACAAAAGATAGCTACAGCCATCTAACTGCAGCAAAATCTTTGCAAAAGTGACATTAAAAGCTAGCCTATCATTGCCAACTTTGCTTGTGACAATTTACTATCAATTTGCCTAGTCAAAGTTACTTTTTATTGTATTTTTCAAGCAATTTCTAGGCTTGAATCTTGGGGCTATTATAAGATATTAATTGCTGTTATAAACTGATGCATGGTTTCAAATTCATAATCAATTAGCTTATTTTACGAAAGTTTATTGTCTTATGAAGTACTAACAATCATCTGGTGCTTGGAAAGTGCCCCGTTTGCCTTGTTGTCTTGTTCTGGGTAGGTACACAATACTTTTCATTTTGCTTCATCCTTAAGACATAAAAGTGTTAGAATATAATGGATGTGCTCGTTTTACCATCGACAATATCACTATTGTCACCCAACCATAGGCCAAAGCCACCCTCCGAGCACCTTAACCTTGTCAGATAATCACTCCGGAAGCAAACCCTAGGCTAGATAGCCAAACAAAGGGTAGCGCACCTTTCCCCAAGGATAACGCACCAAACAAGAGCTGATCAGATAGTCCAAACCATAACCAAGAGATAGTCCAAGCCAAAACGTAATCTGCTAGCTGTAGTAGCTGCAACGACAACTCTCCTCCAAACTTGCACACAAACTGGGCAACTGCAGTGCACACAAGTGCTGCTCTGCAATTCTGAGAATCCCTGCCAGAATGAAGATTGACCTCCTGTATTTATACTAATTCTCGCTAATTGCCTGGGCCGACTTCTCATTCTGGGTGTGTATTTACTTAGTATATAATATTTATTTTGGCTGACTTCTTCTCTTGTACGCTAATAACCTATGACCAATTATCCTCTTGAGTCGACTTGTCTTCTAGGGTTATTAGCCAACTCATTAGGGTTTCTTCTTGCTTCCCAGAATATTCTATTCTCGTCATGTTTACACGTGGAGGTAAATACCTCCCGCAACTACCATAATATTAACACTCCCTCCTAGCTAGGGAGGTATTTGAAGGTAATGGTCTTGAGCACAAACATACCATTTACCCGGCAGCATCAACATAGTCATATAGACTATCTCATGACTAGCTCATGAGCACCATCATCACTATCAATGTCATCAACTGCATCATCTCTCGAAACCATACTCCATCTGAGTAATCATACATGATGCTGGATAAGTCACTCACACCACAGAGTGACACAAGAGCCATTTTTCTAATCTGGACATATGTCCTAGAAGAATATCTGTTCTGAACCATTTTTCGTCTGGGAAATCTCTGTCCTTTGATCATCCATCTAGCTGATAATCATTTCCTACACTGTTGATAGTCTTCAAGGCAATCCGAACAATATCATTCAATAGAACATAACTGTGTCTATCCATAGTAGTACACAACTACAATCCAGTGGTACACTACCACACCAAGTAGCACACAGGTACTTGATCAGTGACGTATAGTCACAAACAATGGAACACATCCACCACAATAGTATACATCCTACCGTTTAGAGACATACAGTCTTCATAACAATCATTTGATATCAACCTGCACAGAAACAATGTTATGATATAAACTGAATCATCTTGGCCATTCTTCCACTCACATCTGTGAGATCTTGGAAGAGCATCTGCCCGCAAAAGGTAAAACATCAATGATGAGCTATCTGGACTATTCTTCTCAAGCAAGGAAGAATAATTGTCCTGATTTCTGACCCTGGAACATTCCCCACCCTGGGCCATTCCTCCGACACTAGACAAAGTGTAACCTGGAGAGAATGAGTATGCCCTAAGGAATGTCTGTCCTTGATTGCTGAACCTGGACCATTCCCCACCCTGGGCCATTCCTCCGGCACTAAACAAAGTGCAACCTGGAGAGAATGAATATGCCCTAAGGAATGATTGTCCGGACCATTTCCTAAGGAAATGACTTTCCTGCACCAACCTCCAAAAACAAACCATTCCCCATGTTAACCACAATGGGAAATCGCTGTCCGGCGAGGCCGGCCAATCTTCTTGAGTAACCCTCAAGAAGAGAGACTGCCCTACACCATTCCCCATGTTAATCACAATGGGAAATCACTGTCTATGGTACATCAACAATCCATCGAACCATTTTCATTACGAAAATGATCATTCGATTTGGACCATTTTCCGAAATGGAAAATGCCTGTCCGTCAGAAATTTCAAACCACTTTTCGAATCTGGAAAGGAACTGCTCATCCTGGACCATTTTTCGAGCTGCAAAATGACTGTCCATCAATCAATAACACATCAGTGCTCCCTCCCAACCTAGGAGTCATCTCTTCCTTTTTCAATAAGGAAGTCGTTTCCACGAGCTCTAACTTGAGTACGCAAATTCTTTCATCTTGGACAAAAGCTTTACCAAAATGTCTGCTTATCTGCTCATCTGTGGAGATATATATTGGAGAACCACTTTCTCCTTTCTGGACTTCATCACGGAGAATATAATGCTTGATCTCAAATGTACTTCGGTCTGGAACACTGGTTTTTCTCTGAAGGCTTCATATAGCTCTGATCAATAAAGTATATCATTGTTGGATTCCTCTTTGGTTCCTGCTAGCTCACAACATCGTGGCAAGGGTCAAACTAGAACATATCCATGTGGCACTTCTTTTGTCATCATGAGATCTTTGTTATGGATTGGCAATCCATCATCCTGATCTTCTGAGTAATCATTCTGATACAATATCTCTGTTATAGAAAGTCTTTACCATGCTTCTGCTGTGCATTGGAGGTTCTCCACCAAGTTGTCTTCTTCCATCTGCATACAAGGTTCTCTTTCTGGTATGCCTCAAATATTTGAGGTTGCTCTTCATACGCTCTTTGTTCAATTACTCTGGAGAACAGTCTTTGCATTCATCTGATGTAGAAATCCAACCCATGGATATTGCGGATGATATAATGACTCATGTAGAGGTATGTCTGTTTTACTGGAACGAGTAATCATCATAGTCTTCTCCTTTCATCTGGGAGAACCTCTAGTTCTAAATCTCGCAATGCTTTCATTCATAAGTCTTCCATACACTGTTCTTCATCACAACTTTCAGTTCCTTTGCTTGATTGCTTTAAGTGAGTTCATATCAGGCTGGTAATCATGTGATTCTTGATACAATGACTGGTTGTTTTGGCTTTTCTTTCTTTCTTGGAATCTGCATGTTTTTCTTTTGGAAATATAATTGGCTCCCTCCATGCTTCCGTTTGCATCCTTATTGCCTTCTGCAAGGTGTCATAAGTCTTTCCCCAATTTCTTCTTGATTGCTGACTTCTTCCTCTGTCTTTTACTTCTTCTCTTTTACTTCAAGATTGATTCTGATTTTGGCTTATCTTGCAGCTGTTACTTATGTAATAACTTCCACATGAATTGTTTGATGTACTTCATCCTTTCATTTGTATTGTCTAACTTGTAGTCATAATGATAGCAATCCTTTTTGTTTCTTCCATAGGTATAGTTTCTCTTTGAACACATTATCTTCTAAGAAGTAGATATGCAAGATATGTACAGAAAACATGGTATGTACAAGAAGTATGAAGAGTATTGTTACCTTGTCTTAGAAGAAGAAGTCTGTTTTATCCTGCTTGGTCTTCTTTGTAGGTTCCTTTTCTTCGACAACTGATGCTTCGTGTGTCCCCTTCCTTTTCTTTAGCTCAGGACAATGATTCTTGTAGTGACCATACTTTCAACAGTTGAAGCATTGTATTTTTGACATGTCTTTCTCTTGATTTGGCTTCTTCCTTGAACCAAACTTCCTTTTGTTCCTGAAATTCTTGAATCTTGCTGTAAAGGCTTGATCATTGTACTTCTTTTGGGGTTTCTCTTTTGCATTGATCCTTGATTCTTCTTGAGCACAACAAGTCCAAAGTTATTCAAATGTCGGACACTGCTTCCTTGTGTTCATGCCTGTGGCAAATGCATCCCATGTCATGGGAAGACCGTTGAGTACTATATTTACCAGTTCCTTCTCTGAGATGATCTCTTCAATAGCTTGTAGTTGATCTCTTAACTGAGAGATCCTCACAAAGTATGTTGCTATGCTGTCATCATCATTCATCTTCAAGTCACGGAGCTCATTCTTCAGAGTCATTACTTGTCCAATGTTTCTGACTGAGAAGAGGTTTGTTAGGGCATCACACATCTTCTTTGATGAGTCAAGATGGGAGATGTAGGGTATCAAGTGGTCTTTTATAGAGTTCACTATGATACTCATGGCATTGATGTCACTGTCTTTGAAATTCTCCATAACTGCAGCGTTCTGCAGTTCCTTCTCTTTTCCTTCTTCAAACTCTGGTTCCACGATCTTTCCTTTCACGATATCCAGCACTTTATTCTTGGGAAGGATGAGGTCAATCTTTGTCTTCTATGCTCTGAAGTTAGAAGCTCCATCTAACTTGTTTTCTGACTTCATAGAGTAAGTCATGGCTGCTTTGGTCAACCCTAGATTTGACCAGAAACTCAAACTCGACGTCTTAGCTTGCTGAGAGTACCAGGAGGTGTGCTAGGCTGGGGCACACTAGTCTATCCGGAAATTAGGTCAATCCCTTCACTTAAGGTGACTCAACGAGAGGATTAGGGTTTCTGCAACTGCACCTGCTAGTAACCCTAGCGACAGTGTTTTGGTAACTGATCCTGCTAGAAACCCTAGCGACAGTTCTTCACCGAGCTTAGTATCCTTATGGCTATGCTCTCTTCCAGTGGTTAGACTAAATGAAGGAGGTGTGGGCCCATAACCTGTTAGAATATAATGGATGTGCTCGTTTTACCATCGACAATATCACTATTGTCACCCAACCATAGGCCAAAGCCACCCTCCGAGCACCTTAACCTTGACAGAGAATCACTCCGGAAGCAAACCCTAGGTTAGATAGCCAAACAAAGGGTAGCGCACCTTTCCCCAAGAATAACGTACTAAACAAGAGCTAATCAGATAGTCCAAACCATAACCAAGAGATAGTCCAAGCCAAAACGCAATCTGCTAGCTGCAGTAGCTGCAGCGACAACTCTCCTCCAAACTTGCGCACAAACTGGGCAACTGCAGTGCGCACAGTGCTGCTCTAGAATTTTGAGAATGCCTGCCAGAATGAAGACTGGCCTCCTGTATTTATACTAATTCTGACTAACTGCTTGGGCCGACTTCTCATTCTGGGTGTCTATTTACTTAGTATATAATATTTCTTCTGGCCGACTTCTTCTCTTGTAGGCTAATAACCTAATACCAATTATCCTCTTGAGCCAACTTGTCTTCTAGGGTTATTAGCCAACTCATTAGGGTTTCTTCTTGCTTCTTGGAATATTCTATTCTCGTCAGGTTTACACGTGGAGGTAAATACCTCCCACAACTACCATAATATTAACAAAAAAAAACCTCTCATTAGAGTGATCTATGAGAGGGGAAATGTTTTCTTGTGACTATCTGCCTTAGCCTTCTCAAACCCTCAGGTCACTGGGGACATCTTCCCTGGGGTCGTCTTGACATACTCCTAAATAGAAAGGGATCTCCTATTGAGGTGTTAGTGATAGGTTATTCCCAGTGACGCCAATTTTGCATCCACTTGCCTTGGGCTTTTGGGCAAGTACAATTGTGCGATATTAGGACGAAATCATCCCAAAGTCTCTCCCAAGTATGCATAATCTCCCGGGCAACAATGCCTCGAACAAACGAACCCCATGGTTTGGAGAAGCTGTTTAAAACTGTCCTCACCATAAAGTCTGGGTCCTCTATCTCTCTGACGGCTGCAAGCTCATCTCTGATCTGGGTGAATTTGCTAAGGTAAGAAGTAACTGACTCAGACTTGAGCATTTGAATGCTCCTGAGTCTCTCCTGCAGAACCATCTTCCGGTTCTGGTTAGAGCTCTGGTAAAGCTTGCACAAGGATGCCCACATCTCATATGCAAAGTCTTTACCAGTCAAGTGGGGTATGATGTGATCCATCACTGTATCACATATAGTTCTCTTTGCCTTGTTGTTCCTCTTCCTAAACTCTGCCACCAAGACGGGGGTAGTAGCAGGTGGAACAACAATAAGAGCCTCAACTATATCCCATAGTTCCAGGTCCTCTAAGACAAAGACAATACTGGCCTTCCAAGGAGACCGATTGCTAGCTCCGACTAGCCTATCTTCCACTCGCATCTGTTATATTGACATCACTGCCCACTGTACTCACTCTAATGCTGCCACCACAAAGGAACACTGCCTTACTCTTGTCAACACAGGTGTGAAAAGAGGCAGTAGAACTACAACCTCGCTCCTAGCAATATAGGTTTGAAAAGAGGTTGTGAAAAATCAGCCTCACTCCTAGCAAGTAGGTGTGAGAAGAGGCCGATCAAAAGTCCACAAACTGTCGACAAAAAATTCTTCCAACAAACTGCTACAAATCACTGCTAATAGTTGTCCACAAAATCTGCCCAAAAGTTGTCTAGGACTGTCCACAAAAATGCTGTCCTAAATCAACAAGATTCAGCCACCAAGGGCTCTGATACTATGAATATTTTCTGAGGTACTTGTTGACCACCTATTTCAACTAGGGGGTCAACTACATGTGCCATGAAGCTATGTACCTGATGGTGCAACCAAGTTGAAGACTTGTTGGTTCTACAGGGCATTTTTCCCTCAACACTTCTTTTTGTAATTGGAATTTCCTCTCCCCTGCGTGGGATAATAATGTAATGGGTCTGCATGGATTATATTTTAGGTTAGTTGCCTAGGACTTTATCATTAGGGAGGTCCTTTCATCGATTGTTTTTTTTCCTCAGATAATTGATTTGGCCTAACCAATCATTTTAATTGCCCTTGAGTTTTTCACTCACAATAATCTTTCAAAGTGGTGAAAGACGTTCTAATGATCGAGCCCTTGGGGTGACTAAGGTCTAAGAATATTGTAAATGACCATGCTAGACATCTCCTAGAGTCTTGCGGAATTCCGTCGAGTCTAAGTAGTTTTTTATTTTTATTTTTGAAAATTACCCAGTTAATGATAATTGTAATTAAATTTGATGTAAAAATGTAAAAACTAGGTGCTAGGGGATTTTGATAGGGGTGTGAGTACCCAAAAGAAATAAAATGAGCCCCCCTACACTCTTGGACCAAGTTTCAGCTCAATCGGACAAGTTTTGCTAGGTCATTGTCCATGAGGAGTCCAAGTCAGTCAAAAATCAACAAAAAATTGGCTAAATTAAAAAAGCCAAAAATTGTAAAATGAGCAAAAAGTCATGAGAGAGAGTGGGAAAGGGTTTGGGGAAGTAATTTTTAGATTTGGGAAGTTTCTTGTTCAACCATGGGATTCCTCCATTAATTTTCTGTTCCAACCTCTATCATTCTTTGGGGATTTGTGGCTGTTTTTCAGTTTTGAAATAGGCATAAAATCATATTTTACATTCCAATTTTTAGAGTAAAAATTTCTGTTTTCACTAACAGAAATTTTTTGAGTTGTTTTGTACATTTTACAACATTTCTAGCCAGCTTTTGCTTGCTGATTTTTGTAGATTCTCGCCAGGACAAGGGGAACTGCTGCCCATTTTGGGCCACAAAATACTCAAGAAGAACCTGCAACTTGGGGTAACAAAACCCCTTACTTCTCTCTTCTATTCTCTAGATTGTAAGCAACCAAAGAGAGTCTCTAGGGCTTGTATTCTTCACTAAGTTTTAATTTTTTGTTTTGTAAAAGGTGTAAATAATTTCTGCCTACACCTTGCAAACTGGTTTGGCTTGGCCACGCATGCAATATAGTAAGGCTAGGTAATTAGTTTTCATTTTATTGCATCTAATTTTTGCCCCACTTGTCCTTAAGACAAGGTTGTGTGGCAAGGTTTATTTGTCTTTCATTTCAAGTTAAGCTTTTTCTTTCGTTTATTTCATTCACCCACTTGGGCACAAAACCGATAGGCTTGTCCTCCATCTTGTGCCTTTGTTGAGGTTGCAAGTAGTTAGTTGTTTTTTCAAGTTCATTTGCTTTTCCGAATTTATTTTGCCTACACCCTGCAAAGAGGATTGGCCTAGCCACCCACGAAATATCGTAAGGCTTGTTCTTTATGCTAAGTTGTTAATAGTTGTTTATGCCTCTTAGTTTCATTTAGTTTCTTTAAAGTTCATTGTTTATATTTCACATAGTTAGAAACATCTTTATTTTTTGTCTTGTATAAGCTCTTGGAAGCATCTTTCTTTTGCAATTTGTTTAAGTTGGATCTATAAGCATTTTGTTTATTTCATTTATTTTCAAGCTCTATCTCCTTAAGCATTTTAATACAAGTAATCTCATTGCTTAATCAATTAACTTGTAGCTTTAGGAGGGATAATCTACTTAGTTTAATTAGAACATCCTTTACTGATACAACTTTCGCCACCAAAAAGGAGGCTTGTGGAGGCTACTTGAGGTGCTAGGTAAGGATCTCATGGCACTAGGTGTCCCCTTTGTTGAGCGCCCAAGTTTTCCGGGTTGACTTGTGGAGCTAGGGTAAGGCCTTGTTTGCCTTGCTTATTGAGCACCCAACAATCATTTTGGCCAAAGCAGTGAGCGTATAGGGGAAGTCACCTAGTCTAGGCTTGCAACTTCACTTCACCTAATCAAATCTTAAAATTTACTCACACAATTTGTGCTTCAAGTTCATAATCTAATCTAAGTTGTGTATGATCTTTACTTTCCTGCAACTTTACTTTCAAGTACTATCTTTCTTGCATCTACTTTCAAGTTTGGTATATCTATGGTTGAATGGTGTATCCTGAAGTTGCGCATTAGTCATCATGGTGGCTTTTCTTTCATGTTTTTGGTTCCCTTGAATTTGCGCACTAGTCCTTGAGTGCCTCTTTCTGAAGTTGCACATCTTTCCTTTTGGGCATCTAAGCTTTGATTGTAAGTTGTTCCTTTGTGGTGAATGCATCATTGAGCTATCTCTCTTTTACATAATCCGCAAAATCATTTAAGTGGTTAGTTCAATTATTCTTTCATTGGTGTAATAGATCTAACAAGTGCTTCTTTCATTTCATTTGTAAATTGGCAATTAGTTGAATTCTTTGTACATTGTGTAGTCATCTAGCTATTCTTTATTCTTTGGTAATTGTTGTAATCATATATCATTTATCTTAATTTGTATACTTATTCTTTATTTGTATTTAAATAATTTCTTTACTTGTTGTAACTTTAATTGACCCCTTGCCCAACCTTTAGGCACTAGTCTTCGTTGGCTTTTGGGAAATGGACGAGTTTCATTTAAGCTGTGCATTGCATTGTTGCCTGTCATATAGGCTAGCTCCCCCTTGCCTTAACAAACTAAAATTAACTCCTAGAATTCATTTAATAATTCACATAGTAACTAGGGTCTAGCCCCCTTGGCTTCCCTAGGAGTAAGCCTAGACAGAAGAAATCCAAATCGAGGTGACAATGGGTTTGGATTTAGGCATTGTGCCTCCAAGGACACACTAAGTGGATTGGGACTTTTCCACGTTTGCAAGTGTGTATAAGGACGACAATTGTCCTTATAGGCTGCCACCTAGGTCTGTCTTTGACCTCAAACTGGCTCGAAGTTTCTGCTGTCACACTCTTGTTTGTTGCTGTTTTAAATCAACAAACTGACCAGGAACTTTACTGCTGTTTTAGTTAAGGTTACATAGGCTTTTAGGTGCTCTAGCATGTAGTTTTAGTCACCAACAAGTTAGCACATGCATACCATAAATATGTAACACACCTCTAGATCTTTACAACTGAAATCATGCTGTTCTAAACTCTAGCATACATGAAATGAATGCAATGGTTTTTGGTCAACATGACCCTGGACAAACCTCGCCCGGAGAAAACCAGTTTGAGATAGATGTATATATATAGAGTGCTTCAAGCAAGAAATACAACAAGGAAGATAAATAGAAAGGAACCTGAACTCTTTGCAAGCTCCTCTCAAGCTTTGCAAGTGGTTCTTTGAAATGTGTGCCCCTAGAAGAGTGCGCCCCTCCTGCCTTGACTTTGCTCGAAGATCCTTGCCCCTTGCTCTTTCCCTTTGCTGATTGAAGAACCCTTGCACACAACCTGCCATTTGCGTGCACTCTTAACAACCCACAAATCAGATCCAAGAAAGCTCCACTCCAAGTGGTACCTGCTAGCTTGCGCCCTCACTCCAAGAGTTTGCCCTCCCACTAGTAAATACACTCAAACACAAATAACTGAGGCTCCAAGCTGCCTTGCGCCCTCCATGAACATGTGTGCCCAAGCAAGCTGCTTCAAACACTCTTTCCTCACTTCTCTTCTCCTCACCAAAATCTCAAGGTGATCAAGTGAACAAATGAATCCTCTCTTGGCCCTATGCGCCCCTCTTGAACCTCCATAAGGAAACCTAGAAGATCGATGGTTGAGATCTCACCATCCCATCTCTAATCAAAGGTTGAGATCATCCCATAATAATCTCACTCACAAACCCACTTTGGGTTAAGTTCCCTAAGTTCACTTTATGTCTCCTAATTCACCCACAAAGTGAATTAATAGTCATTTTAGGCTAAAAAGACCAAATTTCCCTTTTGACTTAAATCTCCTAAGTCAAAGTGAAATTAGACATAAAGTACAAGGTACATAGTATCAAAGTATTTCCCACTTGTGGTTAGTGGCTCCAAACCACAAGGGGACCACTTCCCAAGGTACACAAATCTCAACACTAAGTGCATTCACTTACAAACTATGACAATAAAACTATATGAACTTGATGAGATCTGTGGGAGGAAATATATTAGAGGCACTCAACATGCTTAGAGAAATAACCTTTAAACAATTGTTTGCTCATGAGATTAAGGCTATGAATAATTTACTTCCTATAGAATATGGGTTGCAATTCCAACAAATCACATTTCAAAAAGCTACAGACTCAACACAATCTAAGATTTGAACCTAAATTAGGCATATATTTTTTCTGTAGTGTTAATACCTATAATAAGTAGCTCTATGCTGTTGGTTGGTCAACCTTGAATTTTTTTGCACGGAAAGTCTCATGGGGAAATTCATGGGCACTTCCCCATGTTCATGCATGGTACCTAGTGCAAACTCGTTGGTGCTGATTATGGACCTGTACCCAGCAGGGACGTCGATCTGTAGATTTTTGAGGAACTATGAGGGCTGCCCAACAGGCCTTTCTTATGACCTCTTGTTGGGCTCTAAGTTATGTCAACAAGACTGTGCTTTGCTTCTTTTTTAGGACAGCAAACAGTCAAGTACTTTTCTACCTTCAAACCGATGGTTATATGCTCTTTTAAGGTGCCCTTGCAAGTAGTTTTAGTAACCAAGTGTTAGTACATGCAAACCTCAAAACATATAGCACTCCTCTAGGATCTTTACAAGCTCCTATTGCTGATTTAAACACTAAGCATACATGAAAAATGAACACAAGTATTTTTGGTCAACATGACCCTGGATAAAACCGTGTTGGGGATAACCAGTTTAGGATGAAAGTGTATATAAGTGATGTCTAAAGCATGAGATACAACAAATAAGCAAATAAAATGGAACCTGTACAAGTAACAAGCTTCTCTCAAGCCTTGCTAAGGGTTCCAAGAAGATATGCACTCAAGTGAAGTGCACCCTCTTCCTTTGTTGCCAATCTCACTGAAACAATGCGCCCTTGATCCTCCTTTGCCCAACTGAGAATCCCTTGCACACAAACAAGCTGTTGTGTGCCTCTTCAATGATGAACCTGCCAGATCTGAAGTAGCACAAGAACTGCTAATGCCTCCCAAGTATGCTCCCTCCTCCTCGAGTGCGCCCTCCTCAAAGCAAGAACAACCACCACAAATAAAAGAGGGCCTAAGCCTTCATGAGTCCTCCATGAAAGGAGGCGCCCAAGCTTCCCTCATCCATAGCCTCAATCCTCATCTCAATGCTCTCTATCAAACTCTCCAAGTGAACAAATGAGTGAATGAGCTTCTTTTGGCCCTATGCGCCCTTCTTGAAACATCCATAAGGAAACCTAACAATGGATGGCTAGGATCACCCCAAACCATCTCTAATCAATGGGTGAGATCTCTCCAAAAGAATCTCACCTCAAAACCCACTTTGGGTTAAGTTCCCTAAGTTCACTTTATGTCCCTTCATTCACCCACTTGGTGAATAAAATGTCACTTTTGCCTTAAGTGACAAAATTCCAATTTTTTGACTTAAGTGAAGTCAAAGTGGAATTAGACATAAAGTACAAGGTACATAGTCCCAATGTATTTCCCTCTTGTGGTTAGAGACCCAAAACCACAAGGGGACCACTTCCCAAGGTACACCAAAACTCAACACGATCGAGGCATGCAACAGAGGCAGCCAGCGTGGGGGATTGAGGCTGAGACTCATGCATGAAGCTCAAAGCATTGGACCACTCCAGCTAGTGCACTGGCCTAGTCAACGTTGATTTATACAAGTAAAGGTGATATTGGGGTTTGTGTAATTAAGTTGGTCATATGGTTACAATAATGCTAGGATATGCATACAGTTAAAGTTGGTTATGTGGGTAATCATGTTAGGATTTATGATGAAAGACAGTGCTTAGTATAAATGGCTTGTCTCCTTTCAAATTTATTACTGTGCATTTTTGTTGTGTTTATATAATCTATTCATAAAGCACTTGTTATGGTTTCAAGTGGTATGAGAATGCGATTCTCATGCTTGCTAAAGAAAACTTGACATTTGTGAACAATTATTGTTTTTATGTAACAAAACAAAATTAGGCTCTTTACAAGTAACAAGATATTGCAAACTTTTTGTAGGATTTGGTTGAATTTTACATTTCTAGGGCAGAGTCATTGTAAATTCCTATCTGCTCCAGGCTTTTTGGCTTGTTGATTTATCCCATATTCATGTAGGACAGTCATTCTTTGTTCATATATCCATTGAGACGTTGCCGTTTTAAATCACCAATCAATCAGATTTGGATATTTTATCCAAAACTTTGTACTTTTATATAGAGCCAATTTTTTTGTGAGACTTGATTTCCTTAAGGTGGGAAAATGTGGATGACACGGAGGAGGAAGAATAAATAGAAGCAATAGGCAAATGAAAAAAGGATAGTACAATTTAAAGATTGTAAAAGCAAACTTAGGAAAATGACCAGATGATCAGAAAATCAATTAGCTGTCTTTAGAACAGTAAAATTGATCAGATTTGGATATTTTAGCCATCATATGTACTTTTAGACATCGCCAATTATGGATGTTATGCCTACCTATGATGAACAGTGAGCTCTTTGTTCCACTGGAATATTGAGTAATCTGCAATAAAGTTGTAGCAATAATATTTTTAGTGAGTTTGGATGGAATTTCTTAAAGAAGTAAAAAAGTGATTGAAGTGGAGGAAGAAGAAGAAATAGAAACGCAAAATAATTGAAAATAGGAAATTAACATTGGACGATGGTAAAAGTGAAAGTAGAAAAAAATAGATGATCAGAAAATCCCTGATCCAGCAATACATGCACACTGCACACTTATTAATGTAAAGAAATCGATTGAAAGTAACAAATATAAGCAGATCTTTGAAAAAGTAATCTGATGTTGGCTTCATTTATTTAAGCAATATATATAATTGTATTGAAAGCAAGTGTTGGAAGTTTGAACTAATTCATGTTAAGAAAGCAAGTACTAGAACTAATTCAAATATCACGTGAAGCAAGGTGTCAATAAATTAAAACAAGCATTCATTAATATGCAATTAACTTTGTTTTATTTGCGTTTCATTTTAAGATAAGCAAGTAGTGTTACAAAGGTCACAAATTACAATAAACCAGTGCCCCCTCTCTTTACTTGATTAGAAACATTTTGGAAATCAAAACGGGTATGGAACTCCCCAGAAATGTTTCCGGGTATTTTGTGTCCAAAAATACCAATAGTGATGGATTTCCAATGCAAATATGAAAATATAAAGGTCCTCCAAAGGGAGTGGGACCATCTATCATCTGCTTGTGTAATAAATCCTCAACAGAAAGATTGTGAAAATTAAAAAAACAAAAACAGCTGTTGCTTCTGTGTTTCTTAAAATGTTGGAAAGTGTTGTTTTTTAACTTTAAAATTGTTTTCCCATTTTAAGTGACTTTGCATCACTAGCACAATTTTCGCAACCTTGGAAGCATTGCCAACACAATTTTGGCAACCTCGAAGAATTTTTCAAAAGCTCATACAGGTGAGCAGTGGAATACATTTAAGAGAATCCAAGTATAGTATGAGGACCACTAATTGCTGGTATCTTGCCAATGCAGCTTGTAACATATGTAGAATAAAGAAAATAATCTGGGTAGTGAAACCACCCAAAGTTACTAGTTTCAATTGATATTAAGATGCAGTTAATCAATAAATAATATATATGTGCATGCAATGTAAATAAATAAGAGGAAAGGACAATCACATCATCATTTAAAAAATGGAATATGTGGGCCGTACTACATAACACATACATTCCTACTCGATTTGTAGCTGCCAACCCGGGAAACAATTCTTCTGCCCTACAAGTTAACCAGAGGTACTTTGGAGCAATTACAGTCTTGTTTGCAACTGGAATAAATAGTAAATTGCATAAATTGACTAGACTGTTGCCATTCCGAGCCAAAAATGATCAACATGGTTACTAATGTAGAACACATGGTCAGATAAATTAACATCTGTGTCAGGCCAGGTATGGGCAAAATAAAGTAACTCCACGCTTGGATGATTTGCATTAACATGAGACGTTCATAAATACAATACAAACAGACCTTTGGTTTCATCTTCCAAGAGGTCCAGCTGACTCTTCGTAATCATCTATGACTTTTCATATTTCTCCTAAATACTATTTACAATATTATTTACAAACTACCATAATCACGAGGATCATGTATGCAACATTCCCCCCTTAATCTGAAGGGGTGTTTGTGAATCCAATCATCATTTTGAAAATTTCAAACTTTTCTCTTCCAAACGCTTTGGTGAAGATGTCTGTAATTTGCTCATTAGTGGAACAATGTCTTAAGTGAATAGTTTTGGCCTCTACATGATATGTGGATCAGGTGATACTTTGTGTTGATGTGCTTAGTTTGATCATGGAATCTGTGATTCTTGGCCAACTTAATTGTAGAAGTATTAGTCAACTAGAAGAGGAGTAGAATTCACTTGTTTCTCTTGCAAATCTTCAAGTATTTTCCCGAACCACACAATCTCCTTTGTTGCTTATGCAACTGCCACATATTCTGCCTCTGTTGTGGAATATTCTGGAACTAATTGTTTGTGTGATCTCTTGGAGACAACTGCTGATCCAATACTCATGAGATAGCCCGAAGTTGACACTCCATTTTTTTATCCCCAACAATGTTTGAATTAGAATATCCAATCAGGTTGAAGTCATCCACCTTAGAGTTCTTGATTCCAAAATCTTGATTCCTTTCAAGTATTTTAGATCTCTTTTTTCAGTAGACCAATGTCCTTCACAAGGTTTTTGCATGAACTTGGAAAGAATCCCAACAACAAATGAAATATCTGGTCTGGTGGTGGTAAGGTAGATAAGTCTTTCCACACGCTGTTTGTACTTGGTTGCATCCTCAAATTCATTCTCTTCTTTTGACGTGAGCTTCAAATTTTGTTCCATTGGAGTAGAGACAGGGTTACACTCAGCCATGCCAAACTTGTTCAACAATTCTCCAATGTACTTTTGGGAGATGAATATGTACTTTGGATTTTGAATCACTTCAATGCCCAAGTAGTAATGAAGATGTCCCAAATATTTCTTCTCAAAGCCTTTCTTCAACTCTTTCTTTATGGATGCAATATAGTTTTCATTGTTCCTTGTTATCCACAGATCAGCTACATACACTATGTTACACCTCAGATTCTCTGCAGTGTACCCTACATTTTTTCACAAGATGTGACCACTTTGTTGATCTCAAAGTGTGATGTTTTCTTTGTATGTGGCCATGATGGGATGATTGATGTACGAGTGTTGGTTAGTTGGTAGCCTAGATCCCTTTAGGTGGACGGTCATGGTATGTCCTTTTAGTCCCCATTCTCAAGGTGCTTGGTTTTATTGGCTGACTATCCCTTGGTGGTGGTAACTCCCATCAAGTTGGGAATTTATGTCTTGGGTAGGTATTCGGGCATTTTGAGATGGACCTACTAGAATACATGATTTACAAGAGCCCTAACTACTCATTTTATTTGCTATGTAAAGGTGATTTATGAGAGCCCTAACTACTCACTTATTTTATTTACTATTTTGTGTGACATATTTTTAGCATATTGCAGGTGCTGGTCTCATCCATTGAGATTTGCTTGTGCATAATAATTTTAGGCTTTTCTATTTAGTTTGATAATTTGTGTATTCATATGTTGTAGTTTCTCATTTTATTGAACATGTCACTATTTTCTTTTGATGTATTTTTTGATATTTTATGCACACGATTAGCTGCCTAATTTTTAGCCTTGAGCCCCTTTTTAAAACCTTTGTAGTCTCTAGTTTAAGAATTTACATGTCATTTCTATTTCATTTTTTCTCCAATATCGACAATAGTTGTATCCTTATAAGAAAAAGGTGTATTTATCATCACGGTGATAGTTAATATTAGTGTTGATTAAGTCGGCATCGGCAAAAAGTCGACGAGGGTCTGAAAAAAATCGTTTGGGCAAAAAATCGGAAAACCACGACAAACATTAAAAAATACAAAATATATTCATTTTTTTCAAAATTTTAAACATATAAAGCAACAACAACATCAGATAAACACATTGGCACATAAATATGGAGAAATCATTGATATATATGTAGTCACTAGTGGATGCCAAATAAAAAATTATACATCAAAGTCGATATTGAAAGCTGAAGGGCCTCTCCAATACAAAATGACATCACATATATAATTATAAAATGTATCTCATGATTCATCATCATGATGGAGTCTGTAGATGTCTGATATATAATGATAAATGAAACAAAACTAGCAGCTAGCTATCTAATATCAATGTTGGCCTCTGCCTCTCCCCCTTTTACGAGAAAAGATAAGGGGTTGTTTGTCAGGCTTGCCCCTGACAGTAGAAGGCCCTACATCTGATAGTGGATGACCACTGGTGTGTGCAGGAGTAGGTGCATCAATAAGTGTAGAAGGTTGTGCTGATGCTTGCACATCACCCTCCATGATGTCTTCAGGCCACTCCTCCTCCTGCTCCTCCTCTCCCTGTTGCTCCTCCAAGGCCTGCTGTTGTTCGGGTTCCTCATCTAACCATGTAGGTGCCTCCTCCATGATAGGCATCTCAGACTCCACCCTCCACTTAGACAATACATCAATACATCAATATTGTCCAATATCTATCCATGTTCTTCAACCATAGTCGAAGATTGTAATGGACATACACCAAGTCATTGAGACGTGAGAACTCTAACCTGTAAGAGGGTCATAAATTTTTTAATGAGTTTTAACTTTTGAGGGTCATGACTCATAATATATTAGATGGTCATAGACTCATAAATTACAAATTACAATAAATGTAACTGCTCATAAGTTCTAACCTGGTGCGTTTCTTTGAGTGTATTTTTTCAAATACACT
>ML821172.1:163054-178958 GCA_009831015.1 Picea engelmannii
TGCCAGTTTCAAGGGGGAGTCCCCAAGGTACTTTGCTGTTGTTTGGAAGTTTGATTTTTTGCAATTTATGACAAAAAACAGCAAACAAATTATCTTGGACAATGTGTAAAAACTGCCGATGACGTTAGGAAAAGGAGAGTTTTATGTAACTTGGAGGGATCCTGTAGGGTTAACACAAGATAGATAGAAGAAAATAGAAGAGAAACTACTCAAAAGATAGCTTAATATCACAATGAATAGCATGGACTACTTATCAAATTGCAAGAATAAAACAAGATACCAACAAGAAGGAAGGTACGGAAACAAACACAAAAACCTTTTTATTATTGGCTTGCCAAAGGGTTGATTGTGCCACAATCAACAAGTCCACAACTGGTACAATGACTATCCTTGCTCAAAGAGAGAGTAGTTAGACTAGAGAATGAGAGAGAAGAGAGAAGAGGTGATAATATACCGCTGCTGCAAAAATTCGACCATAAACCCAATGTAGATCATCCAATATATAGTAGCATGGGCGCACTTTCCAAGGAAGAGAGACCATAGGTGCATAGGAGGAGGAATAGGAGTGTGAATGCATGCACGTGAGGATGAGTATGAGTGAGTGAGGAAGTAAATATGTGCACAAGGGAATAAGTCAAACTCACACGTGAGAATGTGAAGGTATGAGTGCATGAAAGGATGAATCATGTGCATGTATTGGAATATGTGCCCTATTTCTTGGGAGAAAAATGGATGGGAGGAAAAACACATGCACATGCATGGTAAATAATGTATTGTGCATGAGGAAACATAGGGAAAGGACATGCGCACATGTGGAGAAAAACGGAATTATATGTTAAATACATGTGAGTTTAAATAAATAAAGAAAATGCGCATGAGTATAAAGGAGTAATATGTGTGCTAAGAAAGGCGGGTGCACGATAAGATTCATGCGCATCGATTTAGGGAAAATGAGGAGAAAATAGGAGAAAAAGAGTGGCATGTGTGAGAGTGGAAAGTGGTATATGGAATGCATGTGATGGGAGATAATGCACATTAATTAATAAATGCGCTAGAAAATAGGTAAAAGGGAGGCTCATTTAGGACAACGAGCTAGAAAATAGGGAGAGAGAGGGGTTTGACTAAGAAATAGGTAGAGAAAGATGTGGAGGCTAGAAAATAGGAAAAATGGAGGCTCATTTAGGACAATGAGTTAGAAAATCGGGAGAGAGAGGAGTTAGGCTAAAAATTAGGGAAAATGGAGGCGCATCAATGCTAGAAAATAAAAGAATTGAGGGAATAATAAAAGAATTTAATGCATGGAAAGTGGTATATATTGCGAGTGAAGGAGAATAAAGTAAGTTAGACTTTAATTAGCCGAATCATGCCCAAATAGACTTGCCACCTCATCCACTCGTCCCCTTTTATTAATTAATTTCATTTATTTACTTTTAATCTTTGAAAGTGCAACCCTCATTAATTAACTTAATTATTTTGCTTTTAACCTTAGAAAGTGCGCTTCCTCATTAAATGATGCCAAGTAGATGCCACATGTCACATTGTATCATCACCACTTGTCGGAATTTGACCTTGCCACTTGTCACCTTAGGAGACAACCACCCCTGCTATAAATAGAAACTGTTAAAATAGGTTCCGTCTCCTAAAAAATAGGAAACTATCAAAAACATCTAGGATGACTAGAACATCGCCATGTGTCAGATGTCTAAAAATAGACACTGCTAAAAATAGAATTTTGTCGCATGTCAATGGTATTGTACTCATTGGATTTGATTTTCCATGAGGATTCCAAATACACAATCATAATTGACATGTGAGCTCTGGTGCTCCATATGTTAAAAATAGTAATTCTTTTCATGTCACCCGAAATAAGTTCATCGGATTCGATTTTTTGTAAGGAACCCATATATATGCTCGGAATCATCATTTGACTCCTCGATCTCCACCTGCTAAAAATAGAAAGTACTCGCATGTCATCTGCAAAAGGGCTCATTGGACTCAGAATGTCACTAGGATCAATACTGTAAGCTCAGAATCTTGATCTGAAGCCTGGAGCTCAACCTGCTAAAAATAGAAAGTACTTGCATGTCGCTCGGAAAAATCCCATCGAGCTTAGTATCATGGAAGGACCAACTCTGTATGCTCAATACTGTCAAATGAGTCTTTGATCACTGTCTCCTAAAAAGTAGGGTCCACTGCTATATATAGATATCTCTCTCAAATCCATGGGAAACCCACCTAACTCTATCTTTGAAACAAAAACAACATATATCGATCATGTACCTGTCTTTGATGGGAACCAACCTCTGACTCACACAATTGCTAAACTCTGGGAAAACTCTGAATGCCAACCAAAATAGTGCATGCTGGCTCTTAACCCTCAGGATTTTCAAGGGTGAAAATCTAGCGGTTAACACTACTTGAATTGGATTGGTCATTGTTTACTTCTTGATTGATGCTTCTATTAGAATATAATGGATGTGCTCGTTTAACCATAGACAATATCACTATTGTCACCCAACCATAGGTCGAAGCGACCCCCGAGCACCTTAACCTTGACAGAGAATCATTTCGGAAGCAAACCCTAGGCTGGATAACCAAACAAAGGTGGTGCACCTTTCTCCAAGGATAGCGCACCAAGCAAGAGTAACAAGAGCTGATCAGATAGTCCAAACCATATCTAACAGAGAGTCCAAGATAAAACCGAAATCTGCTAGTTGCAACAGCTGCAACGACAACTCTCCTCCAAACTTGCGCACAAATTGGCCAACTGCAGTGCGCACAAGTGCTGCTTCTGCAGTTCTGAGAATGCCTGCCAGAATGTAGACTTGCCTCGTGTATTTATACTAAAACTGGCAAACTGCCTGGGTCGACTTCTCATTCTTGGTGCCTATTTACTTAGTATATAATATTTCCTTTAGCCGACTTCTTCTCTTGGAGGCTAATAAATCAATACAAATTATCTTCTTGAGCCGACTTGTCTTCTAGGGTTATTAGCCAACTAATTAGGGTTTCTTCTTGCTTCCTGGAATATTCTATTCTCGTAAGGTTTACAAGTGGAGGTAAATACCTCCCGTAGCTACCATAATATCAACACTCCCTCCTAGCTAGGGAGGTATTGAAGGTAATGGTCTTGAGCACAAACATACCATTCACCCGGTAGCATCAACATAGTCGTATAGACTATCTCATGATTAGATCATGAGCACCAACATCACTATCAATGTCATCAGCTGCATCATCTCTCGAAACCATACTTCATCTGAGTAATCAGACATGACGTTGGATAAGTCACTCACTCCACAAAGTGACATAAGAGCCATTCTTCTAATACGGACATATGTCCTAGAAGAATAAATGTCCTGGACCATTTTCCGTTTGGAGAATCTTTGTCCATTGATCATCCATCTAGCTGATAATCATTTCCAATACTACTGATAGTCTTCAAGGCAATTAGAACAATGTTATTCAATAGAACACAATTGTGTCTATCCATAGTAGTACTCAACTACAATCTAGTGCCACACTGCCACACCAAGTAGCACACAGATACTTGATCAATGACATATAGTCAGAATCAGTGGAACACATCCACCACAGAAGTATACATCTACTGTATGGAGACATACAGTCTCCATAACAATCATATCATTTGATATCAACCTGCACATAAAACATTGTTATGATATAAATTGAATCATCTGTGCCATTCTTCCACTCACATCTGTGAGATCTGGAAGAGCATCTGCCCTCAGAAGGAAAAACATCAATGATGAGCTATCTGGACTATTCTTCTCAAGCAAGGAAGAATAACTGTGTCGATTTCTGAGCCTGGACCATTCACCTATCTGGGCCATTCCTCCGGCACTAAACAAAGTGCAACCTGGAGAGAATGAGTCCGCCCTAGGGAATGCCTGTCCCTGATTGCTGAACTTGGACCATTCTTCTGGCACTAAACAAAGTGCAACCTGGAGAGAATGAATCTGCCCTAGGGAATGACTGTCTGGACCATTTCCAAAGGAAATGACTGTTTTGCACCAACCTCCAAAATGGACCATTCTTCGAAACTGCTCACAACTGTGAGCTTCGAAAGAATGACTGTCCGGTGAGGCAGATCAGTTTTCTTGACCACTTCTGAGAGTGACCGTCAAGAAGAGAGACTATATGTCTGGTTTACTGGAACAAACAATCATCATAGTCTTCTCCCTCCATCTGGGAGAACCTCTAGTTCTAGATCTCGCAATGCTTACATTCAGAAGTCTTTCATACACTGTTCTTCATCACAACTTTCAGTTCCTCTGTTGGATTGCTTTTAGTGAGTTCATATCGGGCTGGTAGTCTTGTGATTCTCGATACAATGACTGGCTGTTCTGGCTTTTCTTTCTTTCTTGGAATCTTCATGTTCTTCCTCATGTGTCTCTTTAGCTCTTGGGTTCATGGAGTTTTCTATAGATTCCATGCCCTAAAGATTTCAACTTCTTTCTTTCATAGGATGATGGATGTGGATGGACAACCAAGGATACTTTAAGGCTTCTTTTCGAAGAAGACTTCTTCTAAAGTCAAACTAAACACATGCTGCTTTCCATGGTTGCTACCATGGATAGATACTTCATCATCTTCAATGGATCATTAGGATTAGCTCCTTCCTAATCCTTGCTTCATGCATGAATGCATGCTCTTCTTTTGGAAATATATAATCAGCTCCCTCCATCTAACAGAGTCCTCGCTTCCGTCTGCATCCTTATTACCTTCTGCAAAGTGTCACAAGTCCTTTTCCAATTTCCTCTTGATTGCTGACTTCTTTCTGTCTTTACTTCTTCTAGGTTTCTTCAAGATTGTTTCTGATTTCGGCTTGTCTTGTAGCTGTTACTTATGTAATAACTTCCACATGAATTGTTACAAGGGGTTGTTGATGTACTTCATCCTAACATGTGTATTGCCTGACTTGTAGTCATTGTGATAGCAATCCTTGTCTTGTTGTTCTTCCATAGGTATAGTTTCTCTTTGAACATATTATCCTCTAGGAAATAGATATGCAAGATATGTACAAAAAACATGGTATGTACAAGAACTATGAAGAGTTTTGTTACCTTGTCTTAGAAGAAGAAGTCTGTTTTGTCCTGCTTGGCTTTCTTTGACGGTTCCCTTTCTTCGGCAACTGATGCATCGTGTGTTTCCTTCCTTTTCTTTAACTCAGGACAATGATTCTTGTAGTGACCATACTTTCGACAATTGAAGCATTGTATTCTTGACATATCTTTCTTTTGATTTCGTTTCTTCTTGGAGCCAAACTTCTTTTTATTCCTGAAATCCTTGAACCTTGTTGTGAAGGCTTGATCATCGTATTTCTTTTGGGGTTTCTCTTTTGCACTGATCCTAGATTCTTCTTGTGCACAACAAGCCCAAAGTTCTTCAAATGTGGGATACTCCTTCCTTGTGTTCATGCTTGCGGCAAATGCATCCCATGTCTTGGATGATTACCATTCAGTACTATGTTTACCAATTCCTTCTCTGAGATGATCTCTTCAATAGCTTGTAGTTGATCTCTTAATTGAGAGATCCTCACAAAGTATGATGTTATGCTGTCATCATCATTCATCTTCATGTCACGGAGCTCATTCTTCAGACTCATTACTTGTCCAATGTTTCTGACTGAGAAGAGGTTTGTTAGGGCATCGTACATCTTCTTAGACGAATTAAGATGGGAGATGTAGGGTATCAAGTGGTCTTTTATAGAGTCCACTATGATACTCATGGCATTGATGTCATTGTCTTTGAACTTTTCCATAACTACAACATTCGACGGTTCCTTCTCTTTTCCTTCAAACTCTGGTTCCACAATCTTTCCTTTCACGATATCCAACACTTTGTTCTTGGCAAGGATGAGATCAATCCTTGTCTTCCATGCTCTGAAGTTAGAAGCCCCTTCTAACTTGTTTTCCGACTTCATAGAGTAAGTCATCTCTGCTTTGACTTGGTCAACCCTAGATTTGACCAAAAACTCAAACTTGACGTCTTCGCTTGCTGAGGGTACCAGGGGATTCGCTAGGCTAGGGCACACTAGTTTATCTGGAAATTAGTTCAATCCCTTCAGTTAAGGTGTCTCAACGAGAGGGTTAGGGTTTTTGCAACTGCACCTGCTAGTAACCCTAGCGGTAATGCTTTAGTAATTGCTCCTGCTAGAAATCCTAGCGACAATTCTTCAACGAGCTTAGTATCCTTATGGCTATTCTCCCTTCCAGTGGTTAGACTGAATGAAGGAGGTGTGGGCCCATAATATGTTAGAATATAATGGATGTGCTCCTTTAACCATAGACAATATCACTATTGTCACCCAACCATAGGTCGAAGCCACCCTCGAGCACCTTAACCTTGACAGAGAATCATTTCGGTAGCAAACCCTAGGCTGGATAGCCAAACAAAGGTGGTACACCTTTCTCCAAGGATAGGGCACCAAGCAAGAGTAACAAGAGCTGATTAGATAGTCCAAACCATAACCAAGAGAGAGTCCAAGCCAAAACCAAAATCTACTAGCTGCAGTAGTTGCAACGACAACTCTCCTCCAAACTTGCGCACAAACTGACCAACTGCAGTGCACACAAGTGCTGCTTCTGCAGTTCTGAGAATGCCTGCCAGAATGAAGACTGGCCTCCTGTATTTATTCTAAAACTGACAAACTGCCTGGGCCGACTTCTCATTCTGGGTGCCTATTTACTTAGTATATAATATTTCCTTTAGCCGACTTCTTCTCTTGGAGGCTAATAACCTAATACAAATTATCTTCTTGAGCCGACTTGTCTTCCAGGGTTATTAGCCACCTAATTAGGGTTTCTTCTTGCTTCTTGGAATATTCTATTCTCGTAAGGTTTACACGTGGAGGTAAATACCTCCCACAACTACCATAATATCAACAACTTCCTCGTTGGTAAGTTGCTCTAGCTCTTCTTGTTGTGACTTCTAATCATTTTTCAACCTTTTAATTTGTGTGACAAATCTTTGACTATGATTTCTAAGGTGAGAATTTTCTTCATCTTTGTTAGCTATAACCTTGTTAAGTGTTTTCTAAAGACCGTTTTTTTATCTTTTATAATGATTTTTGATTTTCTTGAAGGATTACATCTAATAGATTTTTCAGGTCTCTTGATTAGTGCACTACTAAGCATGAGCTCATTGTAAAGTCCTGCAATGTTATCTTCTTCTTATAGGAGAATATTTTGAAATTTCTTCACGTTTAAAATGAAGGTCCCCAATGTTTCCATCGAGGGTGAATCTAGAATTATGTCAACATTTTTTTGATACATAAATATAACATTAATTTGGGATATGAAAATATGGTTATTAATTGTCAGCTAGAGATTGTTTATTCCATATCCTTTTGGGTTGAAAAAATAAGTTTGTTTGAATATACTTGGCTATAGTATTAATAATTGATTGTCCAAGTCAATGCTAATAACTTTCTCCTGAATAGTCCCCATAATTTTTAATAGGGGAAAAACACTTTGTTCAAAACCACAACAAAATCCTCCTCTTTTCACTGTTAAGCTTCATTTTGTTTTCTTCGAAACTTAAAAAAAAGATGCCATTTTTAGGAAAACTTATATATTTGATAACAAGTGGATGCACAAAGTGTGAGGGACCTGTTATCACATGGCTTGTAGGTTGGGCAAATCCCAACCCAATCTAGAAAGGTGGGACAACCGTGGGAGTATCTACCCACTGTCACCTTAGATAGACACTCCCCTTACTTTAGTGATGATGAAAATCACCACAAGGGGGGAATCCTGGTGACCATAGGGGGAAATAAGTCGGAAAATGGAGTAATTGAAGGTGATGCCCCTATAGGTCAAAGTCAAAATGTCATGTCCTCATTTTTGGGTTCCCCTGTTTTGTAGTAGAAGGGACTTTCATGGCTTGTTAGTGGAGAGAAAAGGAGTAAAAAGGGGGTCATTTAATGTCACTTAGTTAGGAGATGTTATGTTTTTAAAGTGACATTAGGGAATTAAAGCAACTTTAGATTAATAAGGTACTTAACTACTAATAAATTAACTTTTAATCTTAAAGTGAAAATTGGAGGGAGAATAAGGGTTATATTTGATTTAGTCAAAACTGGAAATTCTAGAAGTTACATTTGATTTGGTCCAAAAAGGGGAAAGTTCTAGAAGGTATGGAAAAAAAATAAAAGGAGGGGTATAGCCTCACTTTGGCATTATGATTTGATTGATCTCTTGTATGGTGCTCTTGGAGCCATTGTTTCGTTAGGGTTTAATAAAACCCTTTCCTTGTTGGTCTTGTTTCGGTGGTGCAGTATCCACCCTAGCTAGACAAGGAGGAGGATCCATCCAGGATTTTCATTGGAGCTTCATCTTGGGTTTGTTTTTCAGTTTTGGGTTGTAGTGATCTGCTTGGAGAGGTTGTGGCACTTGGAGGGTTGGATCTCATATGTTGAGGGTGTTGGCATATTTACAGACAGAAGGCAAAGTATGCTTGTTTGTCATTGATGGCAAGATCAACACGACGAGTGTATACTTGTTTACCAATGATAGCAAGATCAGCAACGCAGTGATAATGGCATGGCAAGAACAAAAGTGTACGCTCAGGAGGAGGAGCAATACTGATTGTTGGATCACCCATCTCGAATTCTCGATGGCCATCGGATCAGAGTCCAGATAGGAGGAGTTAGACCTCAACCGTCGAATGGAGCGCGAAGGACTAGCAACCGTTAGATCCAGAGATAAATGCATGAAGGTTAAGCCTTTGATAAGTGTAGGAGAGCGGACCTGTCAAAGTCCTGAAGTCCTGAAGGAAGTAGGGATCGTCCATCATCAAGACTGACAAGTGGCACACGATCCACAACTCCGGAGCAAACCACTTCGAAAGTTTCTCAATTTGAGATTTGAAATCCCTGGAATGCGAAGTTCTGTCAGCCGTCGGATCTGGAGATCGGACAATGATCGTTAGATCAGGGAGATCTACGTCAACAAGGACCCGTGGCAGACCAAGTCAGCAAGGACACGTGGCGCAATCAGACAATGACAAGTGTCAAGTTGATTCGACATTTCAAGGATGTGGAAATCACAAATCCGAGTGACACGTGGCAGCTGCTCGGCTTGTGACACGTCATCGAGTGACGCAAGAGTTACGTCACTCCGGGAGTTTTACCACCAACAGACGCCCTAAGTCCCGAAATCTCAAAGGAGTCTCGGAGCGGAGGATAGCCATTGGAGCCAGAGGACACGTGGCGAGCGATTGGAATTTTGCTGACTGAAGGGTCAAAGGAAGGAGGTGCTCTAACCTCCAAAGTCGCAAAACGCGAAATCGTGACATGATCTGAGCCGTCGGATCGAGGGGAGATCTGGACTGTTGATTGTCCAGGGAGACGAGACGTGAAGTCGCGAAATGCGAAATCGCTATTTGATCACAACCATCGATCAAAGGGAGAGCATGGACCGTTGATCTGTCATGACGAAAAACGAAATCCGAGTTTTCGAAGAAGAGATTTGGACCGTTAAATCACCGAGGATCGTGGGCCGTTGATTTGAAGCATTTCAGAGTTTCGCGTTTTGGGAGTTTGGAAGCAATTCACAGCAGGAGGTCGCGATATGGGAAATCACGAAATCACTTTATGTTTAACATTCGGTCACAACCAACGGTCATATGGAATAAACGCGAGACCCTGCGGATGTAATCCAACGGTACTGGTTAATTGGGAATTTGATCGAAGGGCTACTGTTTCACCTCAGGGTTAATTGTTCAGTTACGATTCAGTTAGCAGAACTGAATCATAGTTCTTGGACGTTTGGCGTTTCTGTTGCTGATGCGTTTCCTTGGAGATTCTAGGTATAACTGAATCGGTGGGAGAATATAAAAGAGATATGCAATCACTGTGTGAGGTTGGCTGTTCTAACTGAAAAATGAGTTGAACTGTAAGAAAAGTAAAATTACAGTATGTGCAGTGTGAGATCAAACTCAGAGATGAGAAAAAGAAGTTGAATAGATAGAAGCAGAGCAGATTTGCAGAACAGACAGAAGAAGAGTAGATTTGCAGAACAGACAGAAGCAGACTAGATTTACAGAACAGAGAAGAATCAGTAAGAATTGATATATCTGTATTGTTGATTATACAGTCAAAAATTCATAATCAGGGAGGTAGGGTGGTGCTAGGGAGGACTGTGGTCCTCTGGTATTCAAGTTGGTGCTTGAATATTGGAAATTGTATCTTCCATCTAGTTGTGGCTAGAAAACAGGGTGGCAGGGTGGTGCCAGGGAAAACACAGAGTTTTCTGTATGCAAGTTGGTGCTTGTATAAGTCCAGTTGGTGCTGGAACATTTATGGAGTTGGTGCTTCCTTCTAGTGGGTGCTAGAGAAACCAAAGAGTTGCTGCTCTCAGCAAGTTGGAGCTTGTAAAACAGAGGTAGTAGCCTCACATTGAGTTAGTGCTCAAAGATAGATGATGTACAGAACTTAAAAGACTGCCTATCATTCAAAGAAGAAGAGGTTTTCTCCCTTTATGGGTTTCCTCGTGAAAATCTGTCTCTGAGTATATCTTTTATGTGACCGATGTTCATTATTTATGTTGTTCATATCTTGTATAATATTGATGGTCACTTGGAGAAGATTGAAAAAATGTTTTAATAGACATAATATTGTTTAAGCATAGTAACAACTGATTCACTCCCCCTCTCAGTTGTCTTAGTAATTTCGACAGAGGGGGCCACGACATGATTCCAGGTTTTTGACTTGTATTGTGTGTTTTTCGTTGATGTATTGTAGCTGCCATAGCAACCTTTGGATCATTGTATTCATATCTTCATTCATAATAAAATACCACCTATTGTCCCTTCTAATTCTGGTGTATTTGTATTACATGCAATAAATTTGACAAAATGTTTATTAGTAGAATGCATGCAAACTATTTGTTAACATTTATCAACCGGATTAGAGTATCAGAAACATTTATTGCACATAAGGACATAATATCCTAGTCCATTCTATTGGGGATATTATAGTGGTATCAAAGTTGGTGATCTTGCTAGCTTGTAATTGCATCAAAGCACTTTCCTTAGCCAAAGAAGGGAAAAATTTCTAGGGTCTTTTTGCATAATATTTTTTGGATAAAAAGAGGGCGACACACTTTAAAATCAGATCTAAAAATTTTTCTGAGTCGAATTTAGTAAAACAAATTGGATATTTGAATTTCTCTAAGAAAAATACCCAATTTCAAAAAAAAATATCGGTTGAAACGAAGTCCGGGAAGTAAAATTATCAACATTTTAATTTGGCCAAATTTTCAGGGTTTTTCCGGAAAAAGCCACACTATTTTACAGTATGGAGACAAGCCAAGAGCTTAGGACAAAATTATTACAAGCCTATTAGAACTATCAAAAAAGTCTAGAAGACTATCAAAGGTGTTAACGCAGAAGTTGTAGGTTAGGCAAAGCCCGACCCAACCACAAAATGGCGACAACTAAGAGAACACCTACCCATTGTCACCTTAGGCAGGTATTCCTGTCACTTTAGAGATGAAGTAATCACCTCAAGGGGGGAATCCCGGTGACCTTGGGGAAATGAGATAAAAAGTGAAGAGATGAAAGAGAGTCCCCCTATAGCTCAATGATGGAAGGTGAAAAGGGCTTGAAAAGAGTCTCGTAGATGGTAGAGTATATGCCACAACGTAGTGGACTTGCCAAGTGGTGATTGTACCTGCTCGAAACACAAGGAAAACGACGATACAAGCCCAATATTATGTTGGACAAGCTAGTTAAGCTTGCTGTCCCTAATTACAGCAAAAAACAATAATATATATCAGCAATAAAATGACGACGAGAGCTGCAAATAAAGATGCTAAAAGTCTATTTAAGATTGCAAGAGACAAACTAGCAATGACTAGTTAACTCAAGTATGAAAGAGCAAGACTTTAGCATGAAACAAGGCTGAAATGAAATAGTATTGCAGAGATATAATTGCAGCCTTATGGCTGTAGCAAACAACTTGTTACAACAAAGAAATCAGCCACCAAAAATCACAAGTAATCGACGCAAAAGATGCGCTAGGCCTAGTAGATTGTAGGGGTAAATTATTAACAACTTCTGACGGTTGAATTGTGAATTATTCAAGAAATTGTTTAGGGTTTTTCTGCAGCCCTAATGGCTGTAGCATTAAAACTATTACAATAGAAAATTGCTTCGCTAAAAGAGGACGCCCTTAGGGCACAAGAATGCTTGTAACACGTAGAAGAAATTCCAACTTGAACAATTCCAATATCTTGTAGTTCTACGTATCCCAATGCAATGATTTATTTCTCCAATGCAAGAGATACCTGCCTTTAACTATTGGGTTATGGGGTCTTTAAAAGAGAAAGTGCTAGTTGTGCTACCTCATTGGAGGTGTAAGCCCTTTTACTCCCCATAAAAACAAAACTAGCTGAGGAAAACTCTTTTACTCCTCCTAGTATTCCTTGTACAACAACTTATTTCAAGACAAAATGATGGCCTTGGTGGGGTTGTATGCATTTATACTTCTCAAGAAGCTTAGAAAATTAGATTTGTAACCAAGAAAGAAGCAACAAAATGGATTCCTTACCTAGTGCAAGCATAAACAAGATAAACTCCTTTAACCATGAATAACCACCATAAAGCAAGAAAAGTACTCCAAGAGAAATAGAAAATCACTTCTTCCGCCAATAGCAAAGATAAACCATAGCAAGAGAATGTAACCAAAAGAGAAGAAGAGAATTGCCCAATAAGGGCGTACATTTCAGCCAAGTATCCTTCTCCAATTGGGAGAGCTATGATCAAAATGAGATTCAAATGATCTCTATTTATACAAAATGTCTTAAACATAGTTTGTCGACTTAAGTTAGGGTAAACACAAAATAAGGGGACACCAACCCTTATTTTTCCCCTTTACACAAACACTATTATTTAATTTTTACTTTTGCACATGAAAGAAAATCCTAAAACATGACATCACCCTCCAAGGATGACGTTTTGACCCTTTAAGCAAGTCGTTGGAAAGAAAGTTAAAGTCGTTGGGGCTCATAGAGCCTCCCTCTTATGCGTTATAGCCTCCTCCCACCAAGTCATGTCAAGTGTCAACAAATAACAACTTTACCATCAAAACCTTAGCCCTAATGATGACGTTAACTCCTCAAGGCTGACGTTTTGGCCTCTCCAAGCAAATCGTTTGGCATGTGAGTGCTAAGCAAGGTCCTCCAAGGTGTCCTCTAGGCCTCCAAAGGCAAGTCATCGTGATCCGGCATGTGCGCCCTTGGCATCCAACCTGTCGGCTTCAAGCCCCATGGAAGCCCAAGCTAGGCTTCTTCCTCTAAAACTGTCCACCAACAGGGTCCTGCAAAGACAAATGGATACACCCTCCAAGGATCTCAAGTCAAAGCATCATGATGAGTAAATCAAATCAATAAAAGAGCCATCTAGGCATGTACATCCAAACTACCTCATCAAAATAAACTAATGCTCAAAGACCCTATGCAATTTACCAAGTTTGAGTATGGGAGGGTTGACAAAATGACCTATTGGGTGAATCATCACTCAAGTTTAGGGGTGTTCCCGAGGGGACCTCCTTCTAAGTCATGTGGATGATGTGTTATGGATGAGGGGAAAACTTTTGGGCATGAGGTTCATGACATACAAGGGGTTGTAGTGTCTCACTTATGGGTGCCTTTGTAGAGGGTGTGCTGCACCTTCGTTTTCAATGCATCCTTTTTCCAAGCCCATTCATTGCCATTAATTAATTAATAGTTTAAAACCTGGGTACTTCCTATTGGTGAATCGATTAGCTTGAGGGGGAGTACGACAAGGCCACTTGAAGCTAGAGGTACCAAGGAGTCCTCTCCACTTGAAGCTTGAAGCATAGGGTCTTCTCCATGGTGCAAGGAGTCCTCATCACAAGGTGCCAAGTGTCCATCAAATCATCATCACCACCATCAAACCCTAGCCCTAGTTAGGATGTCAAGCCCCCAAAGTGTGGTGTAATGCCTCCAAAGGTAAGTCGTTGGGCTAGATAGGGCTAGGTGTTAGCTCCAAGGTCTCCTCTCTTGCCTCCAAAGGCAACGTCCATTCTCTGTCTTGCCCCAAAGTTCGAAGTACTTTCGTGTGAGACTTGTTCTGATGAAGAATGCCTCCCTAGCTGAGAGGGAGTGTTGATGATTACAGCTGCATGAGATATTCTCTAGGACACAGACTGATTGAGTCGACCTGAGAGAGAGCCCCTGAGATGGGTGTGTGGTTCCTATCTGAGACAGAACTGGAACGTAGTGATGGCCTCCTCGTTACAGAGAGTTGAGAAGAACTCCAGATGATTCTCCTGTGTAACACAGTGAGAAAGGAGATATGCTGAGTTGGACGTGCCTGTGACTGAGCACAAGGTGAACGTGTGAATTCTCATGAGCTTGGTGCATCCTTATGAGACAGAGATGAAGACGATGTATTAGCCTCCTCTGAGAAGAGAGTCAAGATGATGAACTTTAGATGACTCTCCTGTGTAATACAGTGGGAAAGAAGATCTGTTGAGTGGACGTGCCTGTGGATGAGCACAGGTGAACATGATCCTAGTGGCTGAGCACTAGTGAGTGTGGTTCTTCTGTAAGACACAATGAGATAGAGATATGGGCATCCCTATGGATGTGCCCCTAGTGGCTGAGCACTAGTGGGTGTATGAGATCCCTTGCTATATTATTCAAGAGTCAGACCTGCCTGTAACCCTAATTGTAATGTAAAGGGTACAGGTCGGCCCCACCTTAAAGTAATTGATAATTAATGTAAAAGATAATTAATCTGGTTATTATTAATTATATTGCAAGTTAGAGAGGTCGGCCCTGTTGTGCCAATAGACACTTTTGTTGACAGGTCAAGTCTAATATAAGTAAAGGTAAATTCCCCATTGAGGAAACACATCTTTTGTGTGAGTTTGGAAATTTCAGCAAGTACATCTTCTTGGGAAAAGTGTGCACCTCTCTTGGGCGCTAGTCTTCTAGGGTTTGTAAGCACCCTTTTGTGTGCTAGGTTTTCTTGGTGGTGGAGGTCTTTTCTCTTGAAGAATATAGCAAAGGATTGGCTGGGTTTTCTTCCCTTGTTGAGAAGGGTTTCCTAGGATACTTCTTGTGTACTTGTGCATGGTGTTTCTTCTTGTGATCTTGGTTGCTGCAACACAATTGTTTATGGTTTAAGTAAAATGATAAAATGGAATGAACTTCATGCTTAAACCTTGCCTATTGAAAAATCAACAGAGATTACCCCACCAACTATCTGCAACGGATGGTAGCTGATGATAAGAAGGAGATTATAGCCCAGTGGGTGATCTTGAATGTAGTAAAAGATCATTTGATTCCTCATTTGTGTGAGAAGCAGATGACCAAGGAGATGTTCAACGCTCTAGTGGATCTTTTCCAGAGCGATAACATGAACAAGAAGATGATCTTGAGAAATAAGCTCAATTCACTATAGATGTCCAGATCTGACAATGTTACTAGCTATCTCATGAGGTTCACCTAGATTCGTGATCAACTTGCAGTAGTTGGGGAGAAGGTGATCGATGCAGAGCTAGTTAATACAACACTAAATGGTTTCTCAAATTCTTGGGAACCATTTGTCAAGGGTATCTGTGCATGAGAGAAACTTCCCTTTTTTGAGAAGCTTTGGGATGATTTCATCTAGGAAGAGACTTGGGAGGAGTCTAAAGCTAGCAAACAAGGAGGTAGTGATGAGAACCTGGCCCTTGTCATTCAGGCAAGAAAGGGCAAAGTAAAGGGTTCCAATAAGAAGGGTAGAGGTGAGGAGTTAACCTCACAACCGGGGAAGAGTGATTGAGCAAGATCAAGTGCTTCATATGCCACAAGAATGGTCACTATGCATCTCAGTGTCTAGAGTAGGGTTGAAGTCTCACAAATAC
>ML821173.1:16848-42322 GCA_009831015.1 Picea engelmannii
GATGGGAGGTCTCATCATGAGCCGGCCCATTATGTTCATAGGTATCTAGCAGTATGACATTGCCATTATCTGGTCACCATGCCAGGGCAATGACCTTTGGTTGCATGGCCAAGGGAAAGGGGGTCTCATCACGAGCCAACCTTAATATTTCTGCGAAAATACCAGTGGGTAACACTGTCAGCTCTGGTCACCACGCCAAGGCAGTGTCCTCTGGTCAGACCTTGAAGTAAAAAATAAAGAAAAGCAATAAATAAAGAATAAAGGCAATAAAGGGGCTTGGAAAAAGTGCATCCATGACGGGTACAACTCACCTCCTACAAAGGCACCCACGGACAACACCTACCCCTGGTCTTACTATGACTGGACATCCCTAGACCATATCACTTCATGAACATGGCTTGAATGATATTCTATGGAAACTTTCCTTTTCTTATGGATACTGGCCCAATAGGTTATTCTGTTTGTTTCTTCAACTTTGTATAGTAGATCGGTATAATGTCTTTGATCTCTTAAAGGATATGCTAGGGGTTTTATGCATGTATTTGATAAATTTAATGATGAGATATGATTGACATTGCTATGATCCCGAGGACTGATGAGCCCATGGAGGGCGAAGTTTTTGATGTGCAGGACCATACCTGGCAGATAGGTACCAATGGACCGGTACACATGGGGATATGATTAGCTCGTACCTCCATGGGGATGAAGAGCCCATCAGATGGTTGCTGGGATGGCAGAGGAAGGACAACGTTATGATGAACCATTGCATGAGAAGAAAGAAGGATGTTCCACCCAGGACACTTTGGCAGAGCCCGACCTAGGGGGAATCACCCACTGCAGATGGAATGTTTGCCTTTGATGGACAGGACGTCACCCAGGAGAGTTGGACGTTGTCTGGAGCATGTGGCAGTGTGCTGAGGTCATTTGGCACGTGTGGCAGCTTGGAGGAGCCCTGGAAGGGCCAACGTTTGGTCTCTGGATGCTGTATTTGCCCAAAAAGGGCCAACGTCTCCCTCAGAAGGGCTTGATGTCCCTCTTTTTGCTCATATTATGACATTTTTCTGGCAATTAATGTAAAAACAGTGTAAATTTTAAAGTCAGCCTTGTCGGTTGTTTTAATGACCTTAATTTTAATTCAAAGGTCATAGATTGGTATAAATAGAGGACGTTTTTCCTCATTTTAGACATAACATAAACTCACTCTCTTGTGAGATATCTACTTTAGTCTTTTGTCTTGGTATTTTGGCTCTTGGAAGTGAGGCACAACTCTTGATTGGAGGATTTTCTTGGCATATTATGGTGTTTCTCTCATTGGAAGGTTTACAACTAGTGTTTGATGAGCATTCTTCATGATTTGTAAGTGTATTTTTCATGCAAAACTTCTTGAATGAATGGTTGTAGGTTAAATCTCTTGCATTTGTTACTATATTTCTATTATGTTTCTTAATCTTGAAACTCTATGTAACAAGCACACAAGTAGGTCCTTGCTATATGTCCCCATGTTGAGAAACTTGTTTTAGCCATTGATTAAGGAAGATATAGCCTAGCCGTTGCTACACTAATCATCCTTTTTCTGAGTTAGCTTTGAGATATAGGTTAAATAAAGGTGACGTCCTAGGCCTAGTTGATTCTACACCTAGGGTTTTAACTTTTTAGGGTTTGAAGGGCCTTGCTCTTGCAACACCTTTCTCCCTTAGATTTGTGTTTTAAAGCTAGCCGTTTTTCCAAGATTATTTAAATAAAGAGGAAGGAGCATGAGGCCTTGCTTAAGCGACACCGGAATGAGCCTCCTTCCCTTAGGGTTTTGATTCTAGGGCCCTGCCATTGTAGCACCATAGAACTTAACTCTCTAGTCTTTAGATTTTGATCCTCTCGAGATCTTGCCCTTGATTTTGACTCCATAATACCCTAACGCATTGGTTTTTCTCTCCAACGTTGAGCTTATTGTGCAAAAACAATCTTTCAACCTCTCAAAATTTGAAACCCTAACTAACCCTAACGTCTACTAACCTAACAGAAAATGATGACATCATGCCTTTGTTAAGCTCTTAGTTGATAGAAGATACTATGGCTTGGTCATCTAATGATAGACATTGATATATTGGTAAATTTCATTGGCTTATTTGCAAAACGTTGACCTCTTTGTCTATTATACTAACCCTAAAAGAAGCCTGACGTCACTTCTAGGATGTTGACGCAGCTACCTTTATATATGAGCATTTGATGATATTTAATGCATTAAGTTAATTCAAGGATTGATCATTTTCATTGGATGCTATATCATTCCAGTGTTTATTGACAAGTAATATTATATGCCATTGTTATTATTGCAAACATTGACTTCGTCAATATTTACTATTGTTTATGCTCATGTACTTTTAAAAAATTGATAGTCATTGATTAATGAAGAATTAACCACTATTGCATGTACTAGTGTCATTGTTATCTTGTCTTGCAAGAAGGTGCCTCTTTTGTGGTTTTTCTTCATTTGACTATCTTCTTGGCAGTAATCTGTGAAGGGAAAACTTGCCTTAATCCTTTAAGCCTTTACCTTTCAAAACCCCAGATTGCCAGGGACGTCTCCCTTGGGCTTAGCCACCCTAAATAGAAAGATTCCCCCATCGAGGTGACAGTGGGTGGGGAAGCTCCTGTTATGCCAGTTTGACCCTTACCCTTCAGCTACTTGACCTAAACTACAAACTAAGCAATAACAATCACAAATAGAAACTATGTGTTTACATTTCGAAATATTAAGAGTCTCCAATCGAAGGCGATTCCGAATGAGTTGCAGATGTGTGGGAATATTGAAACTAACAATGTATTTGGAGTTGGAGATGTATATTGTTGTCTATAACGAACGAAAGATCCTGCAGTTGAGTTGAAGTTTTCAGTTTGCTTGTCATTGTGAAAATTGAAGAATAAGCAATTGATGCGACTTACCAAGAAGGTTATGTGATATATTCCCATTTGGCATTTTTAATAACCATGAAGGATTATAATATTCCATGGACTCCTTGTAAAGATTACAATTAGAAAGTAGATACTTGTCCAAATGAAACTATCATGTTCTCTGAAGTTCCTTATCAATGTTAAGAGGTCGATGTGGTGTTTTCTCTCCTGTAGTCGACTAAACCCTTTGGACAAGGGTTTCCCTAATTAGTCATGTGAGGTGATTGAGGGAGTAATGATCAGTTGGGTACAATTATTTCCTAAGCCATGTGAGGTGGCTAAGTGTGAATAAGACTTGAAGCTTATCCTTACCTATGCCATGTGAGGTGGCTAGGTGTGAATGAGGCTATGGTCATAGTCTTCCCTATTCCATGTGAGGTGGCTAGGTGTGAATAAGACTATTGGGAGAGGAGAAACATCACAAGATGGTCATGGAGACTATGGAAGTTGTTGTGTACTATTGGATGACATTACAGTAGTTGTGTGCTACTGGTTGATTGTAACATAGTCATAAAGAATGTGGCAGATGATTTGAGCTATCAATGGCATGGTAGTAGCAGTATGCTACTAGTTGATTGCAAAGTAATAAGTGGATTACTAGATGGAGGAACCAAGACATTGGTTTCATGAAAAAAAAAAGAACCTCGATATGTCCTAGGGGACATTGGTTCCATGAGGGAACCTCAATGTGTCCTAGAGATGTTTGAGGCATGGATCAAGAGGGAGTACACTGTTCCTCACAACCCTCAACATAATGAGGTCCCGGAGAGCAAGAACAAATCTATTGTTGAGACAGTCAAGGCGATGATTCATGATCAACATTTACCTATGTTTCTATGGGAAGAAGCATCCATGATTGTAATGTATGTTCAAAACAAAATTCCTTGAGGAACATGACTCCTGAGGAGGCCTTCATCGGAGTTAATCTTGAGGCTGGACACTTCAGGATATTTGGGTGTTCAGTATACATTTATGGGGTACAGTGAGTCTTCGAAGGAATATCATATCTTCATCCTTGGTCAGATAGATTGAGTAAGAGACATAAAGAGATGGTACCTTTCGAGAAAGTAAGATACGTCAGAGATATTCATGTTATGTCGCAGCTATGAGCCACATCATTGATTCTAAAACTTCCTGTTATGAGGAGGCAACTAGTCATCGAGTATGGAGAGATTCCATGATGGAGGAGTATCACTCCATCATGAAGAATGATGTGTGGGATATTGTTCCGATACATGAGGGGAAGTTTGCAGTAACTTCTAAATGGATCTACAAGATCAAACACATAGTTGACAGGAGCATTGAGAGGCAAAAAACGAGATTTGTTGCTAGAGGCTTCTCTCAGGTGGAGGGAATAGATTATGATGAGACATTTTCTCTTGTTTCTCGATACACTTCTATCCAGATGATTATTTCCCTTGCAACATCCATGGGTTAGAGAGTACATCAGATAGATGTAAAGACAATATTTCTCAATGGAGAGATTGAGGAAGAAGTATACATCGAGAAACCCGATGGTTTCGTGATACATGCGAAGGATTGTCATGTGTACAGGCTGAATATGGCCTTATATGGAATCAAGCAACCACCTCAAGCTTGGTATGCAAGAATTGATAGACACCAGATAATTTTTGGGCTTCAACAAAAGTGTTGTTAATTCTAGCCTTTACTACAAGACTGTTAATGGTGAGTCCCTGATTTTGGTCCTGTACGTTGATGATTTATTCCTCAATGATACATAGAGCCTTAGTGTTGAATGCAAGTATGAATTGGCCTCTAAGTTTGAGATGAAGGACCTTTGTATGATGCACTACTTCTTGGGACTAGAGGTGTGGCAAAGAACTGGTGAGATCTTCCTGAGTAAGGGGAAGTACACAATTGAGATATTAAAGAAGTTTGAGATACTAAACTTCAAGCCCGTGGCTATACCAATAATGATGAATCTAAAGAAACTAAGTGTGTCTTCTTCCATTTTTTATGAAATTGATCTGACTCTGTACAGACAACTGATTGGATAATTAATGTATCTGGTTAACACCAGGCCAAATATTTGCTATGTAGTGAGCGCACTTAGCCAGTTTATAAGTCAGCTGAGATAGACACACTAGATTGTTATGAAACATGTGTTGAGCTACTTGTGAGGCATAGTTCGACATGGTCTGAGATATACTTCCAGTATTGATACAATATGGAAGGAATATATTGACTCTAATTGGGCAGGGAGCGCAGTGGATAGAAAAAACACCTTCAGGTGTTGCTTCACTTTGGGATCTTCCATGGTTTCCTGGTGTAGAAGGAAACGAACTTCTATGGATTTGATCACAACACAAGCAGAATACATTGCATTAAGTATGACAATTCGTGAAGCAGTGTGGCTTCACAAGCTCTGTGAAGATTTATTCGAACATGTGCTGGATTCCACCATTATTCATTATGGTAAATAAAGTTGTGTGAAGATCTCTGATAATCCAGTGTTTCATGACAAATCGAACTACCTTGAGATCAAGTACCATTTCATCCAAGACATGGTGGAGAGGAAGGAAGTATTGGTGCAGTACCTTCCTATAGATGAGCAAGTTGTTGATGTTCTTACCAAACCAGAATGAAGTTTAAGTACTTCCGTGACAGACTTGGCATGGCAGAGAATGCCTCCTTCTCTGAGAGGGAGTGTTGATGTTTGCAGCTTCCTGAGACATTCTACAGATCGTACTCCTCTGTGACTGAGTTGATTTGATCTGTGATGACACTTATCCAAGAAGGGATAAGTGGGGCACTTATCTGAGAAGGGATAAGTGCAATTGGGATTATAACCCAATGTCCCATGTGGAGAGCACATGAGGACATGTCAAGGGAGTTGACCCTTGACGTCATACACTATGGGAGTTGACCCTAGTGTTTCAAGAGGGTGTAGCCTCTAGAAGTCCACATGGAGTGACATGTGTGACAAACTTTCTCCAGATCGTACTCCTCTGTGAATTGAGTTGAGTTGATCTGTGATGACACTTATCCGAGAAGGAATAAGTGGAACACTTATTTGAGAAGGAATAAGTGCAGTTGGGATTATAACCCAACATCCCATGTGGAGAGCACATGAGGACATGTCAAGGGAGTTGAACCTTGACGTCATACACTATGGGAGTTGACCCTAGTGTTTCTAGAGGGTGTAGCCTCTATAAGTCCACATGGAGTGTCATGTGTGACAAAATTTCTCTAGGTCATACTTCTCTGTGAATTGAGTTGAGTTGATATGTGAGGACTCTTATTCGAGAAGGGATAAGTGCATTTTGGCTTATAGCCCAACGTCCTAGAGGGAGTAGCCTCTAGAAGTGTTCCTAGAGGAGTAACCTCTAGAAGTCCACATGGGAGTGCCATGTGTGACAAATATTTTACTACTATGGTGGTTTTGTACCACTGGCGGAGACTGCGTGTCTCTGGACAGTAGTTGTGTAATACTATGGAAAGATACCTCCTAGCTAAGAGGGAATGTTGATGTTTCAACATCAGGCATAAATTTTCCTATATTGGGATGCAGACCAAGGGAGATAGGATACATTTATCACAAAGGTGCACTTGTGGTAAATGGGCCCAGACATAGTCCTTCCTTGATCATGACAAGGAATAATATGGAATCGAGGTGATTGAAGTGCTTTCCACGTGTCATTTAGCATCAATCTGACATTCACTCATAGGTGTGTGCCTGTGGTGAAAGATCGTGGTGTGGTCTTTGTCCTAGTCATTGTGATTTGACAAGGAATGATAAAGACTCAAGATGCTATATGCTATTACATGCAGACCCAAGTGAGACTAATCTTAGAGAGAGTTAATTGGCTCAGAGGGAGAGCCTCAAAAGGAGTTTCTCCTTGTTTCAGGTGGGAAAGAGATGTCTCCCAAGACCGACAGAAAAGTGTCATGAGTCTAGGGTGAAGTTTGTATACTTCAAAGATAAGAGTGGCAAGTTGCAGAATGTCTCCCTCATTGAGAGAGAGTGTTGATGTTTAGACAACATCGGGAAGACATTCTCTAAAGATAATAACTAATAATGTAATAATTAATTAATTATTAACTATAGTGTATAATAAGTAAATAATAATAACAAATAGTTATTGATTATTCAAGGGACGCATCCTTTCATGGATAGTCACCTTATGTTCCATATATATGGAACACTCATCATTGTAATAATATATCGAATATCTCTTATATCTTATATGAAGAAAACCAACACTTTACAATTAAAAAGGAATGCAAGGAAATAATGCAATAAAATTCTTGGATTACCTCCAAGTCGAGACAAAGAATTCACCATTGACTTAGTACCCAAATCTGCATCGGTGTCTAAGGACCCTTACTGAATGAGTACTCTAGAATTGAAAAAACTTAAGATGCAACTTCAAGAAATGTTAGATAAACAGTATATCAAACCTAATGTGTCTTCGTGGGGAGCATCGATTTTTTTTGTTAAAAATAAATATGGCACTTTTCAATTGTGTGTTGGCTATAGACAACTTAACAATATGATTATTAAAAACAAGTATCATTTTTCCCGTATTTATGACTTGTTTGATCAAGACTGGGGAGATAAAATTTTCTCTAAGATAGATTTTCGGTTAGGATATTACCAAATTAGAATCAAGGAGGAGGACATACATAAAACTATATTTTGAACTAGATATGGGCATTATGAATTTGGAGTAGTGCATTTTGGTTTAACAAAAGCCCCTGCCACATTTATGTTCTTAATGAACAATGTGTTTAGAAAGTATCTAGACATATTCGTGATTGCGTTTATAGACGATATATTGATTTATTCAAAAATAAAAGAGGAACATGAAAAAAACTTGAGGATGGTCTTACAGACCCTTAGAGAACACCAACTTTATGCAAAGTTCAGTAAATGTGAATTTTATGAAGACAAGGTACAATATTTTGGACATGTAATTTTCGAAGAAGGAATCTCAGTTGACCCAGAAAAGGTCAAGGCCATCCTAGATTGGATAGTAACAAAGGATGTGTCGAATGCCCAATCTTTCATGCGAATCATAGGTTATTAATGTAGATTCATAGAAGGGTTCTCCAAACTTGTTATCCAATAAATTCATTGCAAAAGAAAGGAACCAGATTTAAATGTATAGAAGAATGTGAAGAGAGATTTGAAAAATGAAACAATTATCAACCATGATACCAATTTTGAAGATATCGGTTTCACATAAAGATTTTGTGGTGTGCATTGATGCCTCAAAAAAAGGGTTAGGAGGAGTGTTGTTACAGGATGATCTTGTGATTTATTATGAGTCGTGAAAACTAAAGGATCATGAAAATAATTACACAACACAATATCTAGAACTAACTAACATTGTGCATGTCTTAAAGATGTAGCGACACTACTTATTGGGTAGGAAATTTATGTTGAAAACATATAATATCAATTTGAAATATTTTTTTGATCAGGAAAAATCGAATGCAAGAAAAGAAAGGTGTCTTGATTTCTTAATTGAGTATGATTTCAATACAAAACAAATTAAGGGAAAATAGAATAAAATAGCAGACACACTCAACAAAAAATTAAATGCAGTTTATAGTAGTAATTTGCAAACTGATTTAAAACAAAAAATACAATCAACAACAGAAAATGATGAAATCTATAAAAAATTACAGGAAAAATTACATAATGATGATTCAGGTGAAGAAGAACCAAAATTCATATGTAATTAGGATGGATTGTGTTGTATAAAGACAAAATTTACATTCCAAACAATGCATATTTGAAAAAATTAATATTGGGTGAAGTACATAAGAAACCTTACTCAGGTCACCCAGGATGTGAAAAGACTATAACAACCTTGAAAAAAAATATTTCTAGCCCATAATGAAAACTGAAGTGGCTGAATATATTTCTAGGTATCTTGAGTGACAACAATTTAAAGACAAGGTACAATATTTGGGACATGTAATTTACGGATAAGGAATCTCAGTTGACCCAGAAAAGGTCAAGGCCATCCTAGATTGGATAGTAACAAAGGATGTGTTGGATGCCCGATCTTTCATGGGCATCATAGGTTATTAATGTAGATTCATAGAAGGGTTCTCCAAACTTGTTATCCAATAAATTCATTGCAAAAGAAAGGAACCAGATTTAAATGTATAGAAGAATGTGAAGAGAGATTTGAAAAATGAAACAATTATCAACCATGATACCAATTTTGAAGATATTGGATTCACATAAATATTTTGTGGTGTGTATTGATGCCTCAAAAAAAGGGTTAGGAGGAGTGTTGTTACAGGATGATCATGTGATTTATTACGAGTCATGAAAACTAAAGGATCATGAAAATAATTACACAACACAATATCTAGAACTAACTAACATTGTGCATGCCTTAAAAATGTGGCGACACTACTTATTGGGTAGGAAATTTATGTTGAAAACATATAATATCAATCTGAAATATTTTTTTGATCAGGAAAACTTGAATGCAAGAAAAGAAAGGTGTCTACATTTTTAAGTGAGTATGATTTCAATACAAAACAAATTAAGGGAAAATTGAATAAAATAGTAGATGCACTCAACAAAAAATTAAATGCAGTTTATAGTAGTAATTTGCAAACCGATTTAAAATGGAAAATAAAATCAACAACAAAAAATGATGAAATGTATAAAAATTTACAGGAAAAATTACATAATGATGATTCAGGTGAAGAAGAACCAAAATTCATATGTAATCAGGATGGATTGGTGTTGTATAAAGACAAAATTTACATTCCAAACAGTGCAAATTTAATATTGGCTGAAGTACATAAGAAACCTTACTTAGGTCACCCAGGATGTGAAAAGACTATAACAACCTTGAAAAAAGAATATTTTTGGCCCATAATGAAAACTGAAGTGGCTGAATATATTTCTAGGTATCTTGAGTGACAACAAGTTAAAGCTGAAAATCCTCACCCAGTTGAATTATTGCATCCAATACCCATTCCTAAGTGGAAATGGGAAGTAATCAACATGGATTTTATTACAGGACTGCCTAAAACTAAGAAACCAAATGATTCCATTATGGTGGTAATAGACAAAATTATTAAAGTTGCACAAATTATTCCAGTGAAATCAACTCATAAGACAATAAATATTTCTAAAATCTTCATGAAATAAATCTTTAGGATGCATGGTATACCAAAGCCTATAATTTCAGATAGGGACACAAAATTCACCTCAAATTTCTGGAAGGATTTGTTTAGCGGTTTAGATACTCAATTGAATTTTAGTATCATATACCATCCTCAAACCAATAGTCAGACTGAAAGGACTAACCGAATCTTAGAGGATATGTTGTGGATGTATGTGATGGATTGTCCCACAAAGTGGGAAGAGTACCTTCATTTGTTTGAATTTGCATACAATAACAATTATTAGGTCTCCCTAAAGATGAGTCCCTTGAGGTAATGTACAACAAAAAATGTCGAACACTCATTAGTTGGGGCAACCCGGTTAATGGGATTATTTTGGGGATAGATTTGTTAAAATAAATGGAAACAACTGTACAAAAAACAAAACAAAACTTGAAAATTTCATAGGACAAGCAAAAGAGCATTGCAGATTTGAAAACAACACATATATAATTTAACATTGGAGATAATTTTTATCTTAAAATCAGACCCAAAAACAATGCACTAAAATTGGGGAAAAGTACAAAATTGGCACCCAGATATTGCAGGCCATTTCAAGTGCTCGCTAGAGTGGGACTAGTGGCCTATCATCTTGCAATTCTAACCATCCTAAAAGCTCACAATGTATTTCATGTTTCATAATTAAAGAAGTATGTACATGATACATCTCATGTTGTAAATTGGAATGTGATTAAGGTGGAACCCGAAGGTGAGTTTCAGGTGTAGCTGCTATGTATTCTCAATAGGAAGGAAATTATGTTGTGGAATCGAGTCATCACTCAGGTTAAAGAGTAGTGGATACACTTGAGTCCTAAGGAGGCTACTTGACATATAGAGGAATCCATGAGAAAAACATACCCATCTTTGTTCCAAAGTTGATATGCTCATATTGGAACACCAAGTACGATGTTCAATTCAAGGGGGAAACGATGTAATGTCACTCAATTTACTAACATTTAAAATTTTATTTCTTGCAAGTTTATGTTGTGAAAGTATTGGAAAATACTTATGTGGAACTATATCATCATAAACATTGACGACGGATATTTTTTTAACTTTTATTTTTAATTTATTTAATTAACAAGAAACAAACTAATTAGAGAATCCAATCACAAAGAATAAATCATTATTCCATGGGTGAGTGAAAAAGATAAAAATCACAAGAGTGAATTATTGTCCATGGGACAAGTGGAACCCTACTCCTAAAGGTGTAGGATGTAAGGGAAAAAACTAGAACAAAAGTAGGAGAAGAATATTCCCTAGGGTTAGGGATGAGGCCAACTTGAAAAAACCTAAGAAAAGTTATTAAATACAAGTATCTGATGAGGAAGGACGCTGCTGAGTACTTGTGAGAAATGAGTCTGATGGTTCTGGGAAGAACAAAAACTCTAGGAAATATGGAGAAGGTTATCTAGTTTTTAGTCCCTATGTAACAATGATTTAGGATCAGGGGTGACAAGAAAAAGTAATACTGGTTATTCGTGTCTATGGTTGGGAGGAACTAGTTCTCTACTTACTTTGTTTCCAATTATTAAAACATGATCAAATATGTTTCCTTCTTTTATTTGTTTTGCTAATGAATGATAATGTTTGCAATAGTTATATTATTCGTTAAAAACAAACATATTCATGTGTTCTCTTTATATAAATACCGACAACAAGAAAAACTGTGCATCCCTGTATCTATGTTCTATGTATTTAAATGTTTGTGCATCCCTGTATCCGTGTTATTTTTATTTAAATGTTGGTAACAAGGAATTAAGAAGCGTGCATGTAGAATGCAATCTTTTAGATGTTTAATAAAATACGAAAGCTAGAAATAAGAAATCTATCTATATTACAATTTGAAAGAGAAGAAAATCCATCTATTTATCTTTTATTTACAAATAAGATTTTTTTGTCTTATTTACTTTTTATTTATAGACAAAATTTTTTTTCAGATTTTGAAAGAAATATGTTCACATAATAGATAATATGTCCTACTTCCAACAAAACAAAAGTGTATACTTTAGTCCCAAGACTAAAACATAATCAAAATTATGCTTTCAAACTTCATATCATAAAGTAATTATATAAAAAACATAACAAAAGTGTATACTTTAGTCCCAAGACTAAAACATAATCAAAATTATGCTTTCAACTTCATATCATAAAGTAATTATATAAAAAACATGGTGTATAGTCACATAGAAAAAGGGTAAAAAACTAAAGAAAAAACTACATTTTTAAATAATTAAATGAGATAATATGACCTGAGCATCGTTTCAATAAATATCATGGTAACTGTTAAGTAGAAACCATGAATCCATTGACCATGTCGACTTGGCATAGGGTAAAAAAAATGAAATGAAATATTATAAACCCTTTATATCAAAGGGAACCTTTGACTCATCATAAGAAATGAACATGGAAACATGTATAATATCAACAATTTAAAAATATTTATATATAGGAGTTGGCCGTTCCATTAACCAATTCAAAAATAGTGACCAATGACTAATATATATCAAAAATGATATTAAAAATTGTATCTTGGCTGTTTTTTTAACAAAGGATAAACAATGAGCATGTATGTTTCGATAAGGAGATATATAATTCCACCTAACCTATGTAGCAAGACATTAAAACTCAACATTAACATTCAACTCACACTTATGCTCTCAGCAACGACAACGATGCCACTTTTAACCTACATGAGTAGGCACCAAAATGCTAGTTACGGTACCTAGTATTGAGGGCCATTTGAATCTGAATTCTTGCCAATGGTAGCCAAACTTCATTAAATATGTTGGGATATTATTCAAGAGTAAAACCTAAGACTATATGTGATAAACAAGTCACTTATTACCGTAATATACCAACATGCGATGAGTATGTCGTTTTGGGCAAGTCACTAGCTCCAAAATAGTGTATAACTACATGCAAACCTAGTGCAGTTAGTTATCAAGGTAGTTGAACAAAAAAATTAGAAATAAAATGAAAAACTTAATCTCTTCAAACCTAGAAATCAAAGAATATTAGGTTACCTCTTGTAAGCGTTCACATATTATGAAGTTTGATTTGAGTTTACATGTAAATGAAAAGATAAATAATAAAACCCCAAAATAGGTGGAGTGAAGCTTATGGATACAACACTTACCGGTATTGGAACAATGAATTAGGGATTAGCTCGTATACCAAACCATAGTAAAGGTTAGGGTATTGGTTGCAGAGATCATAAATGGAGCCAAGACGTGGCTTATGAGGACCCTCCCCCATGAACCTGGCTATAGTATTAACCTGAGTCTACTTGGAATTAAACATTAAACCTGTCTACCTTTAGTTCAATTCTTTAATTTACAATGTGATGGGTGTACATATCTATCAAAGTAACAACTATTTGTAAAGGATCATTGTCTTGATATTCGTGGAGATCCTAAGGCCGAGGGATGGGATCATTATGGTGATAGTCATAGAGACCCTAAGGTCGAGGGCTATGATCAATATAAAGATAGTCATAGAGACCCTAAGGCTGAGGGCTAGGGTGAGTTATATGTTATTAAAATAAGAACCATGGAGTCTCCACTTATATCATTATAACTTATTATTATGATAACCTTGATTACAATATATGTATTTTGACTTAGGGTAACAGATTGAGAATATTTTTCAATGTGGATATGAACTTTACTATTGGATGGTTTAATACTTGAATTTAGGGTCATATCCAAGTACTTAAAATTCTCATAAATGAAATGATGGTATAATATAATTTTTAGTAATGGTGAAATGAAAACTCACCTATAAACAATGCAGGACTTTTACAAATCTTTAAAGTTAAGGCTTGTTCCTATATTTATGTAGATTTGGATAATTGTTACGAAAATATTCCCCTGCGGGTAGGTGAATTTTTCTTTGGATTACAGACTCCTATACTAAGATAGAAAATTACATTTGGACACTACCATTCTTATAAATTCATTTTGTCCATCAAAAAAGAGAGAAGTGGGGGAAGTGTGATCTACCTCGTTTATGACGTTTGTCCAAGTCGCTCCAATCCATGAGCTCAATCCGACTCCCGACACAAATTAGTACCTGCAATGGATAGTAAGAAACAAACGGATATCTCCTACTCTAATGGATTAGACAGAATCAATTCATCTATGTAGATTAAGACAACCATAGACAAGCACATGTAAACACACACTTGAAGGAAATAGGCCAAGTATATTAATGAGAACTTAGAAGGGAAATCTTATAATATTCAGATGGTGTTGAAACAACCTCTCCAAGTCCTCCTCATCCAACCATTTCTCAAAATATCCACAATCAAAATAACAATGCTTTGTTGATTTCTCTCCCTTTTCACCATGGAAATGCCTCTATTTATAAGGTTTGAGAGGCTCAACCACCTTGAGTATTTTTGGAATTGGTTGAGGATATGGCTCCATTAGTTGTGATTTCTTCTTTAGATGCAGCCATGGAGTCTGATTTTTGAGCCAAACTAACCCAACCCATTCATAGTTGTTTTTAGAAGAAAGTGGGATTTTTTCCAAGATTCCCTCAACCAACATAACGCTCCCTTAAAGTGGACAAAATATGTCTGTAGTGACCCCTTAATATGGTCAAGGAGCTCTAGTGCTTCCTATATATGAGCAGGGGAGTGCTGATCTTCCAAATTGTCAAAAAGATAAAAAATTCCCTAGGTAAAAAACTTGTTCCAATTGTCAGATGATGGGGCTTATTCTTTTAACATGTTTTAGGGGTTGTAGTAAGTGTTTTTATGGTGTCGTTCAAGATGCGACACTTAGGAAAAGTGAATGCGAAACTTAATACACTTGCAACAATAAAAGTGTGATACTTGTGACAATGAAAGTGCGACACTTACGACACTGTCGAAGTGAGGAATTTTGACGTGTAACAAATCCCCCCCCAAAGTGTGAAGCCAGAAGAGGAATGTCGATGGATGAAACACTTTGTAGATTCTTTGAAGTAAGGTATGAAGTTGGAGAACCCGGTAGAAGCTGTAGACAACCATTAAACAATATTGATATATGTTTCATCCCTGAGGTAAGAATACCTATGCTCGAAATACAAGTGACTCAAAGCACGACCGCCAACAACTACACTGCGGATACATGATGATATTGACTAAGGAGATGGCCACCGAAGATACAATGTGGATCCATCTCTTTATGAATTGACTTGATCGTAGCTATAACATAATACACAGTGGAGCTCCAATGTGATAAGAACATAGCCACATACCAATACAAAGTGGATCTATGTTAAAACATATATATCAGTCGAATAATCTCCATTGCAACTTGGGTAAATTGTATATGCAGATGAATACTCAACCTAGGGTATTAATTTCAATCCTATAACAATACGATTATGTTCATGTGAATAGATGATTTGATGTCAAACATGGCTCTTATAACCCTAAATTACACCATACATGCATACCTGGCATTTGGCCCTCTTGTTATTTTTTCCAAGCCATCATTGAGCAACTCTTCTTAAAAACCCTATTTTTGATGATGTACGTGCCCTGCACCACTAATTACCACGTACATATTCTTACCGCACCACTATATCTCGCGTACATACACTAGCTGCACCATTAAATCCCGTGTATGCTCACAAAAGTTGCAAAAGTTAAAAGTTGCAAGGAATTCGTTGAGATTACAGGCTATTGGGTAGTTTTCCAACTGTCCCACCGCCTATATCCCATCACCCAACCAAATAACCATCCTTTTCCCATATAAAAGAAGGTGTTGGGGTATCATTCAATACATAAGCATAAGAATAGTGAAACTCTGCCCGTTTCACATTCTCTCCTTGCCCCAAGAATTGCAACCACCTTGTGAGATTTGCATCGAAATTTCCCATTCTTGTCCTTTTTCCTCATTCATAAGCCTATGCCATTTCCTTAGAAGAAGTGTGAGATGAGAAAGATACGTGGAAGCATGGTTGGATCTTAGTGAAGAGGATCCCAGACCAGGTTCGCGGAGCAATCGTCGATCTCATTGTAAGTAAACATTGTGATATCAATAAAAGGAATACTTTTTCTGTCCCGAAATATGATGTGTCAAATATCTATGTTTGATTTATGTTTTATACTGACATCTAACCCATGATTATTATATGAAATGCATGTTTGTAGTTCCCTGTTTATCTGTTTTTGAATGTAGGCCATCCTTGGGAGGATGCTTGCTGTCAGCGGAGCAATTGAACGCGAAAGGATCGACACCGGATGCGGAGTTAAAGGTAAAGTTACTGGATCTTTTCACTTTGTGCTTCATGCATGAATGTGGGGTATATTCAGGGTAGTTATAAAAAGTAGGAGACTTTTAAATGGTTAGATTTGCCTACATTTTGAACCCTAGTGTAGTCCATAGGGGGGTTTTCTTGCTATAGCAGAACTGGTGACCATACCGGGGAAACCTCTAGGGTTTTAGGGGGTTTTATGGGTGTTTAATTGGTTTGATTACCTTTTTTGAGTTTTCAGTAAGTTACTGAGTCTTTAAGGGATTCTGGTCACCTGTTGGTGATATACCAGGTCTCCCTGCCATGTTAGTCTACCTGTTTATCTTCTTTTTGAAGAGTTACAGAGATGTACACGGTCTGTAGTGGGTCTGCACACGTACATACATGCCCTGCCTTTAGACATCCCGCGTACATACGCAGGCTACTTAAGCACCAGTAGCGTCCCTGTGTCAAGAAACTTTTCCTTAAGAAGGGGCTATGAACCTCTTCTCTAATTGAAGTATGACTTCTCAAGGTTTATTGATTTAGTACCGGTCTTTGTTTTTACAGTCGAAGCCTGGGTTTGATGTCAGTATTGGTTATCTTCTTAAATATTTCTTGTGTTTAGTTCAAAAGGGTTTTAGACGAGTTTGTGAGTCTTTTATGATTAGCATGTTTGGTATTGTCAGTGATTCCCTGCAATCCATAGTGGGCTAGAAGTCATTTTTTGGTCTTGTCTTGTCTTCACTTTTTCCCCTTTTGCATGCTTTAAAGAAAAATAAAAAAAATTCATTTTCAAGTTTCTTGTTTGAGGCATAAAAAAACAGAATAGATTTTTTTTTTTTATTTCTTTGTTTGGTTAAGTAGTTGGGTTGATTATTTTGCTTGTTAGGAGAAAGAGTTATTTTCTTTAAGTTCTTTACTAATTTCTTAGAACATAAGTAGCTCCTAGTAGATCAAAATCTCATTTTAGGTTTTCCTTTAAAATATCTTAGAAAAAGTAGTTATGAAAAATTGGTTATAGAGTTAGTTACAAATCTTTATTTGTCAAAAGAAAAAGAAGTAATTTTGCTTTCAGTTTCGTTTTCTTCTCCTTCTTCATCTCTCAAAACACACCAATAGTTTCATTGTCGTTTCCTTGGCTTAAAACAAGCCATCTAAAATTGACGCTAATTTAAAATCAACTAGACTTTATGTTTGTAGAGTCAATCAACTAGTCTTGGCTAGAGCCTTGGATTAGGTTGGAGAGGAAACTCTCCAAGACTTACAGAAAAACATTGGAGTCAATGTTAGGGAGTGTAAAAAATTCCAGTAAATGTAAAAGTTATTTGGGAGCCCCCTCTAACATAGGGGCTAAACACGAGGTCACGTGCGGAAAGGTAGCGGAGATAACCCCTCCAAAACTGGACCAAGCATAGTGGGGAACACATATTGAGGACTTGTTGTGGGATACTGTAGGTCGCATTTGCCACGGAGCTTTGTGGATATCAAATATGTTCGAGGTCCTCAATTGTCTTCCAGACGACTTGATTTTGATACCCTCGGTAGGTTTCAGGCTTAGTTACCCTACACATTTCGGTCCACCCGATTGTCGATTGTACCCTCTTGGTGATTGTTCGCGAGTTGGCAACCTAGTTGCCTCTATTTTAGGGACTTACATAGGTGACTGCGGGGGTATATCGCGATACCTAGGGAAGATGTTGGGCGATTCTTTGCAGAGTATACCCATAGGGTGCTTCCGTGTTCGAGTTGCACTTGCACCGGTAAGTTGCTCTAGCATTGGCTGGCGTAACTATTCTTCCAACTAGATAGTGTTTGATTGATTTATCTCATAGGGACCTTTCTAGTGTGTGCTGGTTTTCAATGTTAGTAAAATCCTTAGTGCATCGTTGATATTCTCACAATGTGGAAGATCAAGAGCTCCACCGGTTGCGAAGGCTTGAGGGCCTGCCGTCGGTTACTTTGGATCCACCACCGCCACCGTTACGACAAAGAATTGACCAACAAGGGTCATTTGAGGCGACTGAGCCATAGGAAAATGTGCCCGAGCCATCTCCGAGAGGAGAGCATTCGATTTCATAGGAACTGACTATTTCTGATTTTGGAGCGGAAGCTCTCGGTCTGTATAACCCTCTGATCACTAACTTGCCAGTGCCACTTTTGATACAACTTTCCCCCCCAAGGGTAAAACATCACAAGTGTCAGATAGTCCTGCAAGTAGCGATGGAAGCAAATGATGCTACTTCATCACAGAGTCCTCACACTCTCTCTATGACTGCCACCACAAGGGGCATTCCTCCTCCTAACTCACCTTCGCAGGTCCAGACCACTATGGTCTCGATCACCTCTACTTTGGGCATCGGTCTGATTCCGTCCATGGTGGAAATCACTGCACCGTTCACATAGAGTGCGATGGGTCCTCCATTCTCATATGGGATGCCTGACTTTGATATGAACTCTGTCCTCACCTACTCCACCCTACAGACCAGGGTTCTACAGGCAGAGAGCTCAAAATATCCTCTGCAAGGGTCCATGGGGGGCACCTCAGCCCCCTATAATGTTTTCCCTTATGACGAAGGTCATATACCTCCTTCGTCCCCCTCGCTCGGTGGTTCTTCTCAACAACCCATCTGGCCAAACGTGAACTACAACTTGTTTGGAGTAGGTAGTCAAGTACCTTCTTCCTACACCACGCCAGTGGGTTCAATGTTGTTCTCTTTGTTCGACACGTTTGGAAACAATGCATTTTCATCAGCTGTCGTCTTAGTCGGGGGAAACCCTAGTTTTGGACCACAAAATCCTATGCAGGGTACTATTCCTACACAGAGGGAAAACACAGGAGTCTCCTCCTGACAAGGACTCTGGAATCCATGGTAGGGATTAGTTCCCTCGTCAGGGATGTCGATTGGGGGTAACCCCTTCCATGGTCAATGGAATCCCGGGCAAGGATTAGTACCTATGCCCGTCAGATCGGTCGGGGGAAACCCTTTCCAGAACCTTTGGAACACAACACAAGGAGCAATCCCTTCCCAACCCTTAACGTCCAACTACGAGAGTCAGTCGATGACGTCTCAACAAACGTAGTATCTGAATGCTGGCCAAGGCCATGGTTTTTACCAGAACCCTGTTGAGCAACCTAAGTTTTCCTAGCAACCTGGTGCTAGCCAAAATCCAGGCTCCTTTCCTCCTGTACATAGTCAACAACCCAAACTACCATTTCTGGTGACATTGCATTTTCCAGACTTGTCAAGGTTGTTAAACTATCTAATCTGTCACCATCCGCGTTGGCCTCCTATGCCGACAAAGTTTCCTTCAGACATTCCAAAGTTTGAAGGTAAGCCTAACGAAGATCCAGGCGATCACGTGACCAAGTTTCACCTATGGTGCTCATTGAACTCTCCGCAAGATGACTCCGTTCAGTTGCGTCTATTTCAACGCACTCTTATCGAGAGTGTCGTGAAATGGTACACCGAGCTCGACCGCTCAAGATACTCTTTCTTTAGTGAATTGGCAATGTTTTTTCTCAGCCATTTATAACTACCTGTAAGATATGATGCCATCACCGAATTACTGGCCAACTTTGAGTAGACGAAGGCCGATCATATCTTGGATCACATCTGAGAATGGTAGCGTCGGAAGAATTTGATAAAAGTATCGGTCCCACCAACTTTCCTACTAGAGTGGTTCCTTAAGTCTTTGGTACCTTAGCTATCCAAGTACATTGCAATGTCAGGGGTCTTTTCTGAGGAAGAGGCGATAATGAGAGCTCAAAAACTTGAGCTAATATACTCTCAGTTTGGTTTACTTTACGAGGTTTTTCCAGATGTGCCATGGTCTATCCTTGACAAGACAAAATGCAAGTTTGGACCACATGTCGATGGCATAGTTGGTTCAACAAAAGAAAATCCCACTAATCAGTTGTCAAATCAATTGCAACAATTGTCGATACAGTAGACAACGACCAACCCAAACCCTATTTCGGCTACTCCCCCTAGTCAAATGTTAGTTGTACACAACGTGCAATCGACGAACCCAAAGGCCAACCAACAGTCTGAAGGGAAGAAGAAATAGTGGAACAAGAAGGGTAAGGGGGATAAGAAACCTACCAATAATGTTGGCGGGGACAAAATAGAGAAAATAAATCCAAAGTATTCAAGTAATATTTGCATAGAAGACCACCCGACTCACCTGTGCCCTCGACTTGTGGAGGCCCAAAATTTATTGGTGCAACAACAACCTGTTGTGTTAACGAACCCATTTCCACATGGGAAAATTTTGACTCAAGCCTCTTCGAGCGTGGATGGGGTAGTCAGGGACCCCCTCCATATTCTAGTAACCCCTCGGACGCGAACGTTTATATGTTGAAAGGGGCGCTCACATAACAACTAGGGCACACGATTACGAAATGCCAAACACTACTGAAAAGGGTAAATAAGCTGACCACTCGTCAGTTCCTCTCCAGACTGAGAAGATGATGGGAAAGACAATGACATGCATCCCAAAAGGGGCGTGCAATAAAGATTCACACAATCCAAACACGAGGGCCGCCCAAAATTACTCTGTGGTGGAGGATTTTTTACAAACCCCTTGGGCAATGTCTTCTTTGGAAGTCCTCCAGAGTTTCCCTTCACAGAGAAAGGCCCTATTAGCTGCCTTAGGATCTGCTGAGACCTGTAAGATGGGAACGATCATTCTTGATACGACTGACTGTAAACCTCATCTCCCATACCACGTTGTGTTTCATATAGTGGTGGCTCACCCCACAAAATCTTTTGCTCGTAATATTTTCTGCACGATGGTTGATGAGGGTGCCTCGACATGCGTGATGTCATTGGCGTGTTGGTAGGCCATTGACCAATCCATTTTGTCTCCATCACCTACTCTACTTACTGCTTTTGACGGTCATTCTTTCAGACTACATGGAATCAACCCTTCTTTCCCCATGCACTTAGGAGGGAATACCGTGTGTGTCGAAGTTGAAGTGGTTGATGCGCCTCTCAACTACAACCTCCTGTTAGGAAGGAGTTGGACATACACAATGCATGCAGTGGTTGCCACAGTTTTTTGGGTCTTTTTATTTCCACATGAGGGCTGAATCATAACCATTGATAAATTGTCCTTCACTAGGCCTGACCCTTCATTGGGGGCATCCACGGTCCCGATGATTGATAACCCACAACTCGACATCGTCAACATGGGGGTTGGTTTGTGCCCACTTTTGATGGGTACATTCAATTACCTGACTCTTTCTGGAGATGTCAAGATGATATCGACTGTCTTTGACCAGCCTAAGGATGAAATATTTCAAGTGTCGTCATTTCGTATGACTTACTTTATCAATCCATGGATTCTTCCTTCCCCATCAGCTTCGATGAAAGGGACAGGGCATCCTAGCATGTCCATGCCCTTGTCCGCGAGAGAAGTTGTGTACTCTATTGTCCAACAAGATTCGGTTGACCTCGATCCGACTCCTGCATCAGAGTTAGATACAATTCTTGAGCCTATTTGGGCTCAATATTCCCTTTCCACTACCGATTCTTTAGACTTGGTCTTGCCCTATGACAAGAAAATTATAGAGGCATTGACTAGTCTGGACAGACCCTAGGATGATCTCCATCATAGATCTTATTTCCTCCCAGAGTTAAGAAGAATAGAGGTAGGAGAGTTCGTGTTGACTATGACTGGAGAGAGGTATTGTCTTATTAATCCTTTGTCTATGCACGTAGTTTATGCCGAGGGTAATATGGAAACCATTGTTGAAATTATACCTATTGACATCTGAAGAACTCCTGATATTGTGGAGAATGTCTTCGTCGGAGTAGATTGCTCCCCCAAGGAGATTAAGATCTATACAAATTTATTTAAGTGAGTACACGACATTTTTTCCTGGTCTTATGAGGAAATGGTATGCATTGATCCAAGAATCGTCGAACATGAAATAACGACTTATCCTGACACCAAGCCAGTCCGGAAAAAGCTTCGTCTGGTTAATCCTCGAAAAGCGAAAGCTATTAAGGACGAGGTAGAGAAACTGTTTAAAGTTAGTTTCATCTACCCCATTCAGTTGACTAAACGGGTGTCAAATCCTGTTCCAGTCAACAAAAAATAGGGAACGATTCGTGTATGTATGGACTTCCATGATTTGAACAAGGCCTATCCAAAGGAAAGTTTCCCCACCCCATTCATTGACCAGATTGCATATGAGTGTGCAGGCTATGAGGTATTTTCTTTCATGGATGGTTTTTTGGGATATAATCAGATATAGATTAAGCCCGAAGACCAGCATAAAACAACTTTTATCTATCCATGGGGTACATTTTCTTATCGGAAGATGCCTTTTGGCCTAAAGAATGTTGGAACCACTTTTCAGTGGGCCATGTCTTTTGCTTTCCATGACTTAAGACACATAGTCGAGGTTTATCTCAATGATTTAGCGTCACGATCTCGTAAGAGATTTGATCATCCTGTGCACCTTCGACTAATCTTTGAGCGATGTTGTTACTATCATATTCGCTTGAATCCAAATAAGTGCAGTTTCATCGTGACATTGGGTCGTCTACTATGTTTCATAGTTTCAACAATAGGGATCATGGTCGATCCTCTGAAGGTTGAGGTGATAGTTCAGTTGCCTCCCCCATGCACAGTCCCTCAGCGTCAAAGATTACAAGGTAAAGCAATTTTTCTTCGGTTTTTTATTGCAAACTATGCCAAGATCACTAAAGGGTTCATGCATTTATTGAAGAAGGGGTTCCCTTTCCATTGGGACGAAGCTGCTCAACGCTCTTTCGAAGCGTTGAAATGTGCCCTTACGTCTGCCCCTCTATTCCAGCCTCCCAATTATAATAAATATTTCTTATTGTATTTGGTCGTCACAGAGTCGGCCATTGATATGGTCTTGGTTCAAGAGGATGATCTGCTTGAAGAGCATGTGATTTACTACTTGAGTCGAGGCATGATTGGACTGAAACTCAACTACTCCCATGTTGAGAAGCTAACGTTGGCAGCAATGCATGCTGTCTAGTGGTTCCGTCATTATATTCTGCTCTGTAAGATCAATGTCATTTCCATTGTGAATCTGTTTCAATACGTATTGACACGATGCGTCATCAACGAAAATATCAGTAGATGGATTGTTATCCTCCAGGAATTTGACTTCGATTTTGTTTCCGCGAAATCCAAAAATTCACTGGTGTTTGCGGAACTTATCTCGGAACTTCCGGTCGAATCAGGTGATGTTACACCCGAAGAATCACCAATTAAAGGAGATATTTTTCTGATTTCATCTTCGGACCCCTGGTATGGAGATATAATAGTCTATCTCCAAACTTTCAAGTGCCTCGCTTCTGCGTCTTGTGATGAGCGTTGATGTATACACCATCAGGAAAAAAACTATCTCATACTCGATGATAGTTTAAATCATCGAGGTGTAGGTTGTATCCTTCACTGATGCCTCATTCATGAAGAAGCATAACTCATTCTTAACGATTTCCAAACTGGAGCATGTGGTGGCCATTTGTCTAGGTTGGAAACAACCCAAAAGATTCAATGAGTCTGTTACTATTTTCTGACGTTAATCAAGGATTTCATTGAATCTGTCAAGAAGTGCCACCCGTGTCAGATATTCTCTCGTAAGATGACGACACACCCCGCTCCTATGTTTCCCATCATTACTGTTGGTCCCTTTACCAAGTGGGGGATTGATTATACTACATTCCACCCCCCTTCAACCAGGGGGCATCGTTATATCATCGTAGCGGTAGACTACTACATCAAGTGGGTCGAGGCTATGCCAACGTTCAATAATGATGGAGAGACATCAAATCTCCTTACTTTCAATTAGATAATACCAAGGTTCGACATCCCAAAGGATATTTTCACTGACCATGGCAGTCACTTTCAAAACAAAATGATGTCCAAGTTAACATCAAATCTTGGGTTGAGGAAAGGGCATTCATCACCTTACTAACCATAAGAGAATGGTTAGGTGGAAGCTGTGAATAAGTCTCTCAAGACCATTCTACAGTGAACGATCAATCTGACCAAGTCAAATTGGCATTTGATGTTGTACTCGACATTGTGGGCCTAATGAACGTCTTTAAAGTATTCCACTGATTTTTCACCTTTTCAACTCATTTACGGGCTGGAAGCAGTTTTTCAATAGAGTGTGAGATCCCATCTCTAAAGTTGGCAATTCAGTTATTGCCAGACACTTCACCGCTTGAGGAACTCTTATTATATCTCGAGAAACTCGATGAGAAGTGGCGCGATGCAACCTTGGCTAATGAGGCCCACAAGAAAAGAGTCAAGTGTCAGTATGATCGGTCCGTTTGTCCTCGTATTTTCTCCGAAGGCGACCTTGTCCTAGTCTACGACCAAGATAAGGATCCCCCAGGGGCAGGCAAGTTCAAACCCATGTGGTTCAGACCTTTCATTGTGAAGGAGGTACTAAATAAGGGTGCTTATCATTTGGTTGAATTTGAGGGGAACACTTTAGCGGAGCCTAGAAATGGGATCTACCTCAAGAAGTATTACTCATAGGTGGGTCGCCTTGGGTGACTTCTTGTACATATGTATAGTTCTTATACAGTTAGTTTGTTTTATCTTTTTGTTTTATGGACGTGTCGTTATTGATGTCATATTTTCCACTATGGAAGATGTCAAGTGAATTAGAGGTGTTTGTTGGGTTCGCGGATGGCGCTAGATGACACACTCGAAGGCTTGCTTCTGCATCTTGGGTGATCTTCACACCTCAGGGCCAATTGCTATCTTCTGGAGGTATTTGTTTAGGTGATGCCACAAACAATGTTTCCAAGTATAGCGCAGTGATAGAGTTGCTCTGTGATGCTTTGGCACATGATATATCTCACCTATGAGTCTACTTAGATGCACAATTGGTTGTGTCCTAGTTAAATGGGGTTTACCGCGTTTATGATCCTACTCTACACCGATGATTCCTTAGGGTATGTCTCTTAAAACGTTGTTTTGATTACATTACGTATATCCATGTTCCTAGGAGACTAAATAAAATGATAGATACTCTAGCTAATCAAGTATTAGATTGGCATATTGCACACACATAAAAAGAAGCACACACATACACGTGTACATACATTTGTAAAAAATGTGATCCTCA
>ML821173.1:42427-61806 GCA_009831015.1 Picea engelmannii
TACATAGGTAGGCGCAAGCGCCTCAAAAAATAATTTATCTAGTATACATCGCGGGGATTATGCCCTCAAAAATATACAAAAGAGTGCCCTCGGCACGTAAGTAGTCCACCCTAGCTAAGCACGGGGTTTGTTGGCCCTGCAATAGTGAATAATGGAATTTTTCAAAAGATGAAAAAGTTGGACCCAAGTCTGAGGCACCCCAACTACGTGAGGCTGCATAGATGGTGGGAGATCTTCGATCTCATCCATATGGACTGTACGAGTGAGCACGGTAAGGTTCCGCTCCACTCGTCTCAACACTCTCTCAGCCTCTCCGGCTGGAGGTCCCCCTGTTGCTGCTGCTGGTCCAGTGGTTGCTGCTAGTGTTGCCTTTGGTCAAGGATGTCTCCTTCTCCTCACAAAGTCTGTTGGATACACTGGTCCCACATCTGTACATAAACATATACATAATTGTCAGATACCTTGTTTCACATAAAAAAATGATATATATAAAAAATAAATTAAAAATTAAAATAACTTTAAAAAGAAAACGCACCCATCTCTCCTTGCTCAGCTCCAGGAGGTACAGGCACATCCTAATCCCTGGAAAAGTTGATACCAGTGTAGGGGTAGTCCTCTATCGCCGGAATATGCCATGCCCACCAGTCAAAACATGTATCATCGAAGGCCTCTATGGTCCTCCCTCCCCCCTGTTGCGGCAGTAATGTTGCCCATCTACACAATGCTGGGAGTGAGGCCACATGCCCCCACACAGTCTCTCATGGACTAAGACTGGGTACCCTCTCAAAGAAGAATGAACATAAAATGGTCCCAAATCCGAAGTTCTTGTTACTCTGCCCGCGACACTCGGTGAGTTGTCTCTTCATGCAGTCAAGCATGGTTGTGCTCCAATCGAAGATTCATGCATTTAAGCACTGCACTTCACAATGCATGTGCACCCGGAAGGCTTGATGTAAGGTCGTGGATCCAGTGATCCGCCCAATAAGTAAAACTATCACCTTCAGTGATAGGTTGGTAATCTTGTGGATCGACACCTGAGAACCTACTTTCTCAGTGCCAGCCTCACAATATAGTCCAATCAACTCGGCAATGTTATGAGGCCCGGGGGGGAAATCTTGCAAGTTGACTGGTTCACCTCTGCTCGAGAGGCCAGTCAAAAAGTAAATGTCTTCAGTCATTGGAGTCAATGACTACCCCTTAAGCATAAACGCCTCAGCGTCAAGGTGCCATTAATCCACCAAGGCGTTCAACAACCTGGGTTGTGCCCTCATGAATGGACCCGGAAAAAATTCCATAAACCACATTGTCTCAATGCATCCATAGCTACAGGGTTGATCCATGTGGATATCGGTGGCCACCCACCTTCTCCAACTGGCTCAAAACATTTTTCTGGCAATTTTGGTAATTTACTATTTTTAGTAGTTTTTAACTTTCGGGGCCATTTTGAGGCCCTAAACGATGTTTTTTGAGAAAACAGGGAGAAACATGGATAGTAGATCAATGTTTCTCACCCAAAAGTTGTATTCCTTTTATATATATTTCCAACGAGCTATTGAGTGCCCCAAACGAAGATCGTATGCAAAAGTTACGCTCCTGGGAAGTTGACGTATCAACTACCCCCATCGGGGCCCGCAAACCTTTTGGCTTTTCATCTTTCAGGGTTAGGGTTTTGGATTTTCCTTATGCTAAAAAGGGCCCTTAGAGCCTCATTGTAATAAGCATATTATTTCGAATGCGAGTAGTCGTCAAATCTCTTCTCAGAGATAAGCTGCCACCATTCTAGCGAGTCTTTCACTCTATATTTTTACAGTATCTGTACATTTATTTCATTAATAGAAATCGTGTATTACTGTATATATGTGTTTATGGTTGAATCTATGATACATTTATGTTATATTATTGAATATCTGCGATATCTCTATGCATTTATATATTATATCTCCGCTCTCATTTCGTGATGAAAATAATCCGGATCAGTGGTATCAAAGTAGGTTGTTCTTGATCTTTTTTTATTCAATGCATGTCCCCGACGAGGTCCGAGTATAGCAAGTTGGGTCTTGATCTTGTCTCTCTTGAAGATAATCGCTCCCACACACCTAAGAAACCCTTAATGGTGGAAGAAAAGAAAAACGACGAAGCAGACGATCCTATCAGTCTGTTGCTTGAGCAAGCTCTCATGCAACAGAGGGACGAAATGATGGAGAATTTTTCCCACATCCTTCAATGCCTACCGATAGAAACATACGCATATTCATCAAGAGACCACTTTGGAAGCACCTTGCCTTTCAAGGTACAAGTTAATTTTGATATTCCTGTATTTGAAGGACAGATAGATGCAAACACCCTAGAAAAATGGTTAACTCTGCTAGAAGGTTATTTCTTTGTTCACAATTTTTTCGACAAAGAAAATATCACCTTCGCACTCCTTAAAGCTCTCCCTCATGTCAAACATTGGTGGGAAACTTATTGGGAGAAAAGTTCTACAAAGGATTCTGGAATATATGGGGCCGAGCCCACTTGAGATTTTTTTGTGGATGCGGTAAAGGAACAATATTACCCCTTTGGCAACTATGAGGACCAGTACATGAGATGGACCACACTATGGCAAGAGAGGGGCCAAGTAGTTCCAGAGTTCACCAATACCTTCTATACCTTACGCACCAAGCTAGGTATTAAAGACTCCAAACAACATTTGGTTCTGAAATACTGTGGGGCTCTACACAGATACATCCAAACTGAAATGGATTTTCTGGACATCTCATCACTCGGTGTTGCTTATCGATGTGCTATTAAAATCGAGCAGAAATTTAAGCACCAAAACAAATGGGAGTTTGGGTCTACAAATCTACAACAACTAAAGTATAACAAAGATGGCCCTAACAAACAGTCTCCTAAAAGCCAGTCCAAGCCACAGGAAAATAAGGGTCATGGGAAGACAAAGAAGGACACTGGAAAATTGTGCTATTTCCACAAAATCCCCTGGCACAACACCGATGAATGTCACTCAAAACAATCATTGGTGGTCGAGATCAAAGATAAGGAGTTGAACCTTGATTCCTAATATGATTCTGAAAATACTGGTAAAAGAAAAATCATCAACATGGACCCCACTGCTATTGTCGCGACCGCAACAATTCAACTAGAAGAACCAACAAATCCATAAGAGGGGGAGAACCTTTTTCATTCACATGTGTGGGTGAAGGGGACCCCATTGCATTTTATTGTTGATAGAGGAAGCTAGAAGAACCTCATCTCAGAAAAGGTTGTCAAACAATTGGGATTATCGACAACACCACACCTGCAACCATACAACATCGGGTGGCTTCGCCAAGGACGAGATCTTCGTGTCAGCTAGCAGTGTCGATTGTCATTCATCATCCAACCCTTCAGAGATGAGGTATTATGTGATGTTGCCCCACTAGATGTCTGTGATGTTCTCTTGGGCCAACCATATATGTGGAAGCGCCATGCTATTTATGAGTCTCGACCTCGTAGTGTCATTGTTACTTTGGGGGGTCATCTCTACAGGATACCAGAGGTAGTTCCAACTACTGCCCCACCTAAACAGTGTTGCAAGGTAGTATCTCATACTGCAAAATTTGTCTTCTTTACAATCTGTTCAAAAGGGGAATAGAAGGACACTGCAACCGCTACAGCCTCGCCCCAAGCACCTTCTATCCAACAAAAGCAGGTCAAAAAAGTTGCAACAAAGAACAAAGATTCCTTTTGCACACATTCATCTCATGTAGCCAGACTATTTAAAAATGTCCAACCCTTCCAACCACAAGTTCATGAAAACCTTCAACAAGCTAAGCAATGCAACTTCTCTAGCAAGGCAAGCAACTCACCAAGATTCAGTTTCAACAATCGCTTTCCCCTCTCCCTCAGGAAATCAACACAATGGATACCATTGCTTCCTAATGAGGGAGGATTGATCTAGGTGGATATCGATGGCCACCCACCTTCTCCAACTGGCTCAAAACAGTTTTCTGGCAATTTTGGTAATTTACTATTTTTAACAGTTTTTAACTTCCGAGGCCATTTTGAGGCCCTAAATGATGTTTTTTGAGAAAACAAGGAGAAACATGGATCATAGATCAATGTTGCTCACCCAAAAGTTGTAGTCCTCAGATAGATCTCCATTTGGGAGATCGTATGCAAAAGTTACGCCCCTGGGAAGTTGACGTATCAACTACCCCCATCGGGGCCCACAACCCTTTTGGCTTTTCATCTTCCAGGGTTAGGGTTTTGGATTTTCCTTATGTTAAAATAGGCCCTTAGAGCCTAGTTGTAATAAGCATATTCTTTCGAATGTGAGTAGCCATCATATCTCTTCTCAGAGATAAGCTGCCACAATTCTAGCGAGTCTTTCACTCTGCATTTTTACAGTCTCTGTAAATTTATTTCATTAATAGAAATTGTGTATTATTGTATATTTGTGTTTATGGTTGCATCTCTGATACATTTATGTTATATTATTGAATATCTGCGATATCTATGTGCATTTATTTATTATATCTCCGCTCTCATTTCATGCCGAAAATAATCTGGATCAAGGGTCCTCATCGACCAAGATATCTATATCCTCGTGCTCCCTTTCTCTCCAGTGGACATACATCCTGTCAAATGACAAGTTAATGGAGGAAGTTAGCTGTTGTATTTCCATTTTTTCACCTTTTTGAGTGTGTATGCGGGATGTCTTGGACATAATCACGTATGCATGCAGGCATATTATCTCCTGCTCACAGGCATATGTGGGTTGTCCTTGGATAGCTCGCATACACGCAGGGCCACCTCTTTTTAGGAGTGCACGCCCCCCAAAAAATGAAAACAAATGAAAAAAAGAAAGTATGGAAATGAAAGAAGGGTTAATTTGTACTTACTTGGTCCAAGCGGAAGTTTGTTTCGTCCTCTGAAGCTCCTGGAATCAACTATTCTCACAAAGGGGTGTTTTTGGATTTTTGGTTAATTCTCAATTTGCAATGGTAAAAATGAGTTGTCAGCTTCTATTTATAGACTTTTTTGGCCCTTTTTGCTACTTTTTTGAATCCTTTTGTCATTTTTTCTGGCTTGAAAATCAGTTAACATTGTTCTTGAGTTTCTCATTGGATGTTACGATACACTTCACTTTTGGTTTGGAAAGCTTTTTGAGAGATGGGTCACTTTTAAAGATTCTTTGGTAAAAGTCATTTTTTTTCAACTTTTTGCATTTAAGTTAGGATTCCACCTTCACTTTTTCCATCTTGTTGTCTTTTTCGCTTTGCCATAGGATTGATCCCACCGAATTGCGACACAGAACCGTCATTGCTACTTAGAAGTGTCGTAATTTAGTGGTAGAGCCTACCTTCACATGGATTCCCTAGGTAGATCCTAGTTTCATTTTGGTGTCCATGCCATCATTAATGAATTTAGGCTCGGGAGTCCTTGTTAGTCCTCTCATGATTACAAGATTGAGCCTCATATATTTGATATGTCATCATTCTTGGCCTCTCCCTCGAGACTCCCCGAAAATGAGTCTTCTTTTAAGCCCTTTTTAGACTCTTTAAACATGAAAAGATTGTTGAGCGATCTTGTTGTCCTTCACGCTCGCCAAACTAAAATTTGAAGGCACATCTGTTCAATGGTAGTTTATCCCTTTTTCTATCCAGATGGTCAATTTTACGAACAAAGGTACACTCTAGGAACTCGGGTTCACTAGAAGAGTATTCTCAAGTATAATTTTAACCCTTTTTTGGGCCAGAGGGACTAAATTTACGAAAAAGGAATCCCCATGGACTCCATAGTTAAGCTCTTTTTAGACTCCCTAAAATTGAAAAGATTTCTGAGTGACCTTGTTCCTTCACACTCGTTAAACTGGTCCATAAGAACATCCCCTACGGAGTCCATAGTTAATCTCTTTTCAGAGTCCTTAAAATTGAAAAGATCGTCGAGTGACCTTGTTCTTTGACACTCATTAAATTGGTTCAGAAAAACATCTACTGGAATGAGTTTACCCTTTTTTCCAGTCTGTAGATTAAGGAGGAAAAAGGTACACCTAGGGAGATTCATCTCATCGGGAAATTTCTCCTAAGTATATTTTATATGTTTTCAAGCTAAGGAGACTAACACTAGAAAAATGTTGTGAGTCCATAGTTAAGATCTTTTCAGAATCCTTAAAATTGAAAATATTTCCGAGTGATATTGTCTGTGTCACACTCGTTAAAATGGTTTTGAATAGACATATTTTCGGTGCTAGTTTATCCCTTTTTCGATCTGACTAGACTACGTTCGAAACAGATACCCCAGTGGACTCTTATTTTACGTTTTTTCAGTCTCTCTAAACATGAAAAAACCATCGATCTTACCTTCTCTGGGCTGGTAAAAAATACATTGAAGGGGGTTTTATAGTGTCATGCTAATCACATTTGAATCTATGCGTATTTGGCCTAATTTCGGCTCGATGTTTCTTTCAGTTGAACCTTTGAAGCATGCTTTATATGTAAGCCTAGTATCACTTTGCCTCTGCGACTTGAAACCTTGACTCATGGAGGAGTGTTCCCCGAGTGTCCTTTTCTTGCACATGTCTCCTTTCTATGAGCATTAGTGTGTTCCTTTCACTTGGAACTAGTATGCCTGCGACACTCGTTCCTCCTTTGTAACATAGCATTCTTTTATTCTTTTTCAAGCTCCTTAAAAACATTGAAAAAGACAAAAAAATGAAATATACCGAAAAAAGAGGACGAGAAATTTATTTTCTTTTTATGCTAGCACAATGAGTAGCCTTTGGACAAAGCACATCCCTTCGTTTGTTGTCATGCTTTGGGATTTAATATGTTCTTAGGAAGTTGTTCTCACTACATAGAGTTGTGTTCTCCTCCATTTGGATATTCTTCCAAACACATGGAGAGTTTGTTTTGCCTCCTGCATCGTGAACTTATGTGAATTTCATGCTGCTTGAGTCTGATCATCTATCATGATATTGTCCAGAGGAAGTTTTACCCAACCCAAGTCATCATTTCTACAGTTTTTCTTTTATCCTCATGCCCAACCATCCCAAAAGTCCAATCAAGTTCTTGTTCGAAATCAATGAAGTTTTATGCCTGATCACTGAGATCCTCTTGTCTTTTCCCTGATGAACCATCGAAGACCTCTGGGTAATGAATTCGTACACTCATATTACACTCCTACCCAAGTTTTAAAGATCTTGAATTTTTTTCTCGAACTCTGAAGGCCTCATCTCCAGCCATCAGGCGTCATTTGGCTTCTTAAAGATGGATACTATAGATGTATACCTTTTATTTTGAGATATAGATCCATTGTGTATTTCTTGCGGCTACAGTTTCTATAGTTATATGACATGGATCTGCAGTTTATTTGATTGGCAACCATGGTTTATTTCATCCCGAGCATGGGTATGCCCGCCTCGGTGAGACAATTGTTATATTTACAGATGCCACCCCCTGAACTCTGGTCCTGGGCTCACTCGCTTTGTACGTTGGTGAGTATTTTGTAATGTATTTCAGCCATCAGATGCTCTTTTGATCTCACACATCAGGGGGCATCTGTTATAACCCTAAATTTCACCATACATGCATACCTAACATTTGGCCCTCTTACTTGCTATTTTTTCCAAGCCATCACTGAGCAACTCTTCTTAAAAACCCTATTTTTGAAGATGTACACACCCTACACCACTATTTTTTGCGTACATATGCTTTTTGCACCACTATAGCTCGTGTACATATGCTAGCTGCACCATTACAACCCTTGTATGCTCGCAAAAGTTGCAAGGAATTCATTGAGATTACGGGCTATTGGGTAGTTTTCCAACTGTCCCACCACCTATAGCTCGTCACCCAACCGAATAACCATCCTTTTCCCATATAAAAGGAGGTGTTGGGGTCTCATTCAAGACATAATCATAAGAACAGTGAAACTATGCCTGTTTCACATACCCTCCTTGCCCCAAGAATTGCAGCCACCTTGTGAGATTTGCATCGGAATTTCCCATTCTTGTCCTTTTTCCTCATTCATAAGCCTATTCCATTTCCCTAGAATAAGTGTGAGAGGAGAAAGATACGTGGAAGTGCGTTTGGATCTTGGTGAAGAGGAGCCTGGACCAAGTTTGCGGAGCAGTCACCGATCTCATTGTAAGTAAACATTGTGATATCAATAAAAGGAATACTTTTTCTTTCCCAAAATATGATGTGCCAAATATCTATGTTTGATTTATTTTTTATACTGATATCTAACCCATGATTCATATATGAGATGCATGTTTGCATTTCCCTATTTATCTGTTTGTGAATGCAGGCCAACCTTGGGAGGAGGCTTGTAGTTAGTGGAGCAATCGAACGCGAAAGGATCGACACCGGACGTGGAGTTAAAGGTAAAGTTACTGGATATTTTCACTTTGTGTTTCATGCATGAACGTGGGGTATATTTGAGGTAGTTATAAAAAGTAGGATACTTTTAAATGGTTAGATCTACCTACATGTTGAACCCTAGTGTAGTCCATAGGGGGGTTTTCCCGCTATAACATTAATGGAAGCAACCACTTTTTTAATGGTCATTGAGGTATACCGTTAAAAAGCATGAGAGAAATCACCATTGATGTCGATGAATCTCAAGGTACTTTAAGTACAATCCAACGAATCTGAATAATGAGATGAATTCAAACATTCGTGGAATCAATTGATTAGGGGTCATTGATGTATACCCAATTCTGAATGTGAGGATCCTACCATTGAGGCATGCAGGTCCCAAGGTACCGATGTGTTCCTAAGTCTATTTCCCAGATAATGTTTTGAAGTTGACAGGAAAAGACTCGCCCAAGGAGGGAATTGATGCATCCTCTATCAATCAACATGAAACTTGTTAGAGGAAAGTGATAAGATATAGTAGATAAAATATGGAATGACACGTGTATGGGAATTGGTAATATTGTAGATGGATAAATTTGAGGTGAAGACTTCCCTTAAACATTGAGGCACAACATAAGACTTGGAAACATAGACTCAGAAGGGACCACAACATAATGCAGCAAGTGCTGAGGCATTCTTTGGATGGGCCAAAGGAGTAGAAAGACTCATAGGATTGGGTCAGTGCGAAGGAAAATGGATTACCCAAGTGTAAGGTGAGGTGAAAACAAGTGTCATGTTCAAGGGCGACCATAAGAGCTGCCTTAAAATATCTCAAGAAACTCGACCCATTTCCTTCAATTTCCCCCCATCCAGATAGATGAGTACCTCTTTTTCATTTAATGAGCCCGGGGAGGGTAACATATGCTCGATATAACTCACCTTCAGTAAGTTCCTATTCCTTTATTTAACGAACTGGAAGAAGTAAGTTCCTGTTCCTAGATAGGACCTTCAAAGTGTAGTTTTGTGAGTCCAGATAAGGAAAACTCGATTGTTTTTCATGTTTAGGGAGTTTGAAAATAACTTAAAGAAAAATCCAGGGTTGTCCTTTTTTCACAATTTTAGTCTTTGATGTCCGAAAAAGTATAAAATAATACGAAGGAGAACTCTTCTATTCGATATTTGACTAGAGCGTTCCTTTTTCGTAGTTAGTTTGCTAGGATTGAAAAAGGGTTAAACTATCGCCCAACAAATGACTCTTCATATTTTAACGAGCTCAGAGTACGATGAAGTTTACTCAATAGAGTTATAAGGTAATAAAAAAGATTATGCTCCATATATACCTACGTACACAAATCATTATGGGCAAAAACGTCAACAATTCATTTTAAAATCGATGATAATTGGAAAAACTAAAAAAAATAAGCGTTAGTAATGTGAAAAGGGGTTAAATGACTTTAATTTAGAAATGGTAAAAAGTCAAATTAGGGTAAAAATCAATTCATTTTCACCTTTCACTTTGCAATTTTCCCTTTTCTCTTGATTTTTCCCCCTTTTGGAGCGATTCTTATGTCGTCGATTGTGGGAGATGTAGGCTATAATTTTCAGTTTCTTCAGGACTAGGTTGGTGGTCTGATCTCCCCCTTAATTTTGCATGCTTTCTTTTTTTATTTATGTTCTTATTTCATTGGTTTTGTCCCTTTAGGAAGCCCATAGCGTCGAACTAGATCAATGCTCCCCTAGGTAATAGGGGGGGGGGGGTGCGAGTTCATATTTAATCCCCCTGGTGTCCCCTTTGAGGGCACACTAGTGCTTTGATTTAGTCTTCAAGGGCGCACTGGGAGAAATTTTTAAATTTTTATAGTTTTTTTCCTATGAAAAAGTAATTTCCCTCTTTGAAAAATTGGGTGATGTGTTTTCTTGTTGGTTTTCAGGTTTTCATTGAACAAAATGATCGAATGGAAAGAAAGAGAGCATGATTTTGATGATATGGTCGATTTTCAAGACCCTCAAGTGAGGGAAGCTCTTTGGAATTGTGGATTGTTGAAATATTTCAAGCTACAGAACATGAGGAAGGATGTCCTTTTGCTTGAGCATTTTATTGGACCGTGGGATAGTGATGACCAAGAATTTCGAGTGGGATCTCATATGCTTGAGATCAATATCGAGGAGGTTTACTTCCTGGCAGGGCTCTCGAGGAGGGGAGAACCCATCATTGTATATGGACACCGGTCCATGCCATTGCAAAAAAATGCATATGTTTCTGAGTATTGTGTGTCGGAATCGCAAAAACAAAGGGGAAGAATTGTTATTGAATACGTGAGGAATATTCCTCTTCGGTCTATCCTTTTTACCATCACTAAACTGGTGGGAAGCACTAGTCCCAATCTTGCTTCCAAATCATAGATAACATACGTTGTTCAATGTATTGAACCCATGATCTTTAATTTGTGTGCACGGTTTCTGAGAAATGTCAAAGAGAAAATTTCTAAATGCAGAATGGGTAGGAAGAAGTAGTTCGGATATGGATATTTCTTGGTGTCATTCTTTTTGGAGCGAGTACCACAGATGCTACCACATGTTGCATTGATAACATGCCTTGCATCCAAGCCCTGGATGTAGAGATGGATGATCCTCTCACCTCGGTTGGGGAATGAGCCCTCAGCCTTTCATTTTACTGCTGACTTCTTCACATGGTGGAGAAGGAAGATCACGGTGATAGAGGATTACCCTTATGTCTAGGTTGATTTTAGGGTAGTACGGACTTAGTGCTCCCTAAAGGGGCATAGTGGGATGTGTCAAGTAAAATACGAAAGATCATGACCTTGCAATAATGATTTTTTTGTTTTTATTTATATGTATTTTTTGCTCTTACAATGAGGGATCTAAATCATTTATTTTCATCATGCAGATAGAGGTATGTCATGTCCGACAGGAATGCCATCATTCAGATGTGGTGACGTTCAGGTAACAACAGAGGCCAATTTCGAGTAGGAGGAATCCATGAGGTAGAGAGGAACCTCTGTGGATTTACCATGGGTGTTCCCTATATGAGGATATAGGATGTACCTTTGCACCTTCAGAGGCACACAGAGGGAGTGCCAGAAGGACCCAATCACCTGTTGTGATGTATGGTAAGAGCGGTTATGTGCTATCTTGAGCACAATGTAGTGCAGGAGGACAAGTAGAGTCTCCTATCATAGTAGTCTTTTATGATGATGTTATGGGCACAATGGCCCACATTTTTTTCCCTTCTATGTACTTTTTGGATTATATATTTTAACACACTTTTTCTACTTTATATATATATATATATATATATATATATATATATATATATATATATATATATATATATATATATATATATATATATGAGTTTTTCCATGGATACTTATGTTTTTAAATGATGTGATGTTTTTATTTATATGCTTTATGTTCTGAATGCTTATATATGTGTAATGTGCCAATCCAACACATAATTTTATAATGAATCCATAATCGTATTAAGTTCTCTCGATATATGTATATATTCTATGAAGTCAAAATATATCTCAAGATGATGAACTCTTAGATAGAGACGTAGAAAAACTGGATTACAAATAGTGTAAACACGATTGATAATCAATTGAGATATACCTAAAGAATAAGCTTCGATTAAAAGTCCAATTACGGCATGATATTATGCAACGTTATTGGTTGCAGATCTGAGGCAAATTCCTCCTAAACTCACTAACTCGCCAGAGTGGTAGATGATCCAAGCCACATAAGGTAGGTTATGGGTATGTCGACTAGCACCATCTGCAAATCCGAAATATATAGTAAAGGATGTTGATATATGGAAAAAACTCGCACACACAAAAGTAAAGAAACACCAAACCAAAAACATATGGTACAATAATGTACAAAGCACACATGTGAGATATTCTATGCATAGTACTTTTTCAGGTAAATCCCATTTTGGGGCTCACCGAGAGATAATCTATCATAATCCACTAGCTCATAGGTGCCTCTTTGTAGAACACACTTAACAATGTATGGCCCATGCCACATAGGTTCTAACTTACCTACACCAAGTGTTTTATGATATTGGTCATAGACCATGACCAGATCTCCTTTTGCAAATGCGCAAGGTTGAACAAACTTATTGTATTGAGTCTTGATGAGTTTTTTATATGACTCATTGATGAGAGAAACATCACGACATGTCTCATCCAACTTCGTTAGATATAAAAATCGTTCTTCTTCTACATAAGTGTGCGGTAGGATCTCTACGGTTAGTTTCATGGATGGAATATCACATTCAATCGATAAAATTGCTTCCAACCCATATACCAACTGGAAGGGTGTGAATCCAGTGGTAGTTTTAACTCAAGTCTGATAAGCCCAGAGTGATGAGAAAAGTTTCAAATTCCAAGAGGTTTTATTCACCCCTACCATGCATTGAAGCATGATCTTAAGGAATTTTTTGATGGCTTCAACTTGTCCATTGAACCGAGGACAGTAAGGGGATGAGTTTTCATGATGAAAATCCAACTTGGTGCATAATTCACCCATCATTTGTTTTTGCAAATGGGATCCATAATCGGTTACAATATCTTGTGGGACTCTGAAGCGAGTGATGATGTGATTGAACAAGCAAAGTGATGCATTTTAACCATCGTTAATAAATGTAGGCATAGACTCATCCCATTTAGTGAAATAATCGACTACGACGATAATATAACCATGCCCCATGGCTGAGGTAGGCTTACATTACATGAAATGAATACACCATATGGCAAAGGGACCGATGGCGACAATTGTATGGAGTGGATATGGGTGGGTACATGATTTATTTTGAAATATTTGACAAAGTGGGAACTGTTTAATGAACTCAATGCGGTCTTTGAATATGGAAGGAAAACAATAACTGACATGTAAGATTTTTTGGGTTGTATCCATCCCAGAAAGATGATCGCCACAAGATCCAAGGTAAAAGTCATTTAAAACCATCTCAACCTATTCATGGGTTAAGAAACATCATATAATAATATCAATACCTCGGTGGTACAAAGTGTCTGCACTCATAAGGTAGTACTTTGAATGGTGTGTAATGCAACGTCATTCATCACGTGAAATACCTGGCTGGAAGCATCGGGTCTGGAGATATAGAAGAATGTATCCATACCATGGGTCAGATGTACTAATGAGGAATAATGAATCATCTAGAAGGGAATCACTGGGCTCATTGTCCTCATCAGTATGGGGAAGATCACATATGAACTCAACAAAAACTAACAGTTTCTTTGCTTTGGATTTGGTGAACTTGAGATTGAATTCTTGAAGAATGACGATCCATTTTGAATATTTTCCCCCAAGTACTTGACGAGTCAAGATGTGGTACATGGGGTTCGAGTCGGTAATAACCTTGGTAATGCGAAGAAAAATGTAGTGTAGAAACCTTTGGACAACAATGACTGTCGCCAAAGCCAACTTTTCAACATGTGAATAATGGAGTTCAGGACCTGAAATGATCTTACTTAAATAGTAGATCACATGTTCTGCGTCATCATCATCTTCTTTTACTAACACCATGGCGATGGTGGAAGTAGAGCTAGCCAAATAAAGGTTGTAATCTATCACATAGTTGGGGGGATGAACAATGGTGTATTTGTTAAATCATGTTTGAGATCATCAAATGAGCATTGAGCAATTGCATCCCAGATAAAAGGGGCATCCTTTTGCAGTAATCTCATGCAGATATAACGAAGTAGCAAGTTTTTCTCCCCTTACAAACTTTGAATTTGGGTAATATTGTTGGGAGGAGGTCAAGCGAGGATAGATTTGAATTTTAAGGGATCCACCCTAATCCCATATTTGGATACTACGAAGCCAAGGAGTCTCTATGATTCAACAACAAAAATGCATTTATGGGGGTTCAAATGTATGTTGCAATTCCTACATCTAAGAAAGATTGCTCTTAGATGACCAATATGATGTTGTTGACAAGCTAAATGAGATGGAAAGTCATCGAGATAAGGCTCAACAATATGCTTGATATCATGGAAAGCGTACTAAATAGCCCGTTGAAAAGTGGCTCCAACATTTTTAAGGCCAAAAGATAATATCCGATATGCGAAATTCCCCCATGGGAAGATGAAGGTTGTTTTTTGTTGATCAGCGGGTAAAATATCGATCTAGTTATAGCCAGAGAAGCCATCCATAAAAGAGAAAATGACACTTTTGACGCAATTATTAATTATTTGGTCTATGAAGGGCGTAGGGTGTTAAGTACCTGAGTATATCTACAAATATAATCACCACAAATACTAAATACACAATACATCTAGAGAACAATATAGAAGAAACCAAAAATTTATTATAAGAAAACCCTTGAGGTAGGGAAACACAATACAATGGATCCTATTATGAAATGGATCCTCTCTTGTTCACTTGCCTCTTCGAGGGGGCTTCCTCCTATTGAGCTACCACTCCATATAAAAAACTTCTCTTCATATCCCATTACATTTCTTTAACCCCTTGATATAGTGTTACCATCACCTAAGAACATTCTAGAGGAGGAATCTTCTAGAAGAAGAACCTTCTAAGAAGTACTCTTACATTTATTATATCTAACTACCATAGTGGTCCTTATTTAATAATATAGTGGACCTAGTCCACCTTACATTCAATGGCCTCCACTACCTCTCTAGCTACCTAACACTCCATCCCCCTTATGAAAGCGTTGCCCTCAATGCTTGTTATGAGGGTGTACAACCATATACCAGGGTCCCATGGATAAGTGTAGACCATAGTGTTGAAGTAGACTAGAGAACCATGGTCCCATGTAGAAATGAAAGCCACTGTGCTGAAGTAGTCCAAACGCCATTGTAAACCAGGGTCCCATGTCCAAGTGCTCATGTGAACTCCACGTGGAATATTTTGGAATCCAATAACCAACTAAAAATGATGCTCCAAAGACTGACACCTATCATGTGGATCCAAATAAAAAGATCCATCCACATAGTGGGAAAATGTTGTAGCAAAATCTGGAAGGAATAATACCATTGTAGATTATGTAGGATGGACACTGGTAATAATCACTGGCTCCCGATTTGTCACATTGATGTTCTCTACAGAAGGTGGAGTAGGGTCATAAAATAAAAGATGAAAATAGTTATCATCCCAAAAATGACATCTGTCCATATACCAATCATCACAATTGGTCTCGAAATCATACCAAACATATCTTTCTTGATTATATTCATCTATAATATGCCTTGAAATTTTGGAATCTTAAATACATTCCTCTTGAATATGTTGCATTTCAACTTTGAGCTCTTGAATACGTTTCTCTTGAATATGTTGCATTTCAACTTTGAACTCTAGATTTGTTGTCTTGATGGCTGCCATGATTTGAGAACGAATATCCATTGGAAACACTACACATAATATACCAAAAGAAATTTGATAAAATGATTTATCTAATGGAACTGATCTGGTAGTAATCTGAGAACCCTATGAAGAGTTGTGAACTCTATAGTCCCACTGTCGTCACGAAAACCCCACAAAATAGCTGATTTTAAATCAGTGATATCTTCACTTCCAGAGCTCCGATTTGGATGATTTTTTTTTTGAAATTGGGTGAAATTGTGAGAGGAACTCAGATATGCAATTTGTTTTGGAAAATTAATCCCCAACTACTACAAAAATCAGAAAAATCACACGTCGTCCATGGAAAAAACCCTTGAAAATAGTGTATTTTAAAACTTCAATAAATTTTCACTATATTATTAAATAAGGCCCATTGTGGTAGTTAGATATAATAAATGTAAGAGCACTTACTAGTAGGTTCTACTTATATAATTTTCCTCCTTTAGAACGATCTTAGGTTGTTGGTAGCACTATATAAAGGGGTTCAAGCAATGTAATGGGATATGAAGAGAAGTATTGTATTTGGAGCTGAAGTTCATTAGGAGGTTTCCCCCTCGAAGAGGAAAGTGAACAAGAGAGGATCCCTTCCATAGTATGATCCATTGTATGGTGTTTCCCTACCTCAAGGGTTTTCTCATAATAAAATGTGGTTTCTTCTATATTTATCTCTAGATCTATTATGTATTCAATATTTGTGGTGATTATATTTGTATATCTACTCAGGTGCTTAACAATTGGTATCAGAGCACTTCCCTTGGCAAGAAGTGTGGGCAATTTGTTTTACATATTTTTTTAGAGAAGAAAAAAAGGGATGCGACATTCCGAAAAATTTATGTATATTTATGTGGAAAATTTGCAGAAACAGGTTGTGTATCTAAGTTCCTCTTAGAAAAACACCCAATTAAAAAAAAACAAAACAAATCGCCTGAAATAGAGTCTAGGAAGTCAAGATATCGACATTTTAAAATATGCAAATTTTCAGGGTTTTTTTTGCGGATGCCGACACAATTTTTTATTTTATTTCTGTAGCACTTGGAGACCGAATTTGAGAATTTTTTTTATAGATATAAGTTCATATTTCAAAAATAGTTGATTTAAAAAAACAAATCACCCAAATTAGAGCTCTGGAAGTGAAGATATCGCTGATTTAAAATCAGTTATTTTTGCGGGTTTTTTGTGACGCAACAAAATAACAGAGTTCATAACTTTGCACAAGGTGTTTGGATTGCTTCCAGATAAATTCTATTGGATATATTATTTTAATATTTTTCCTTTTGTACATTATATGTGGTGTTTACAATGGATATGCACTCTCAACTCATGGAAATTCTATGAAAGGTTGAAGCCCTGAAAGTCGATATGCATGACCACCTGCAAGGCATCAAGGCTAGTCTACACGACCACGCAGAAAGTTATCAGAATATTCAACGATCATTGGCTCTCCTACAAGAGGGATATCTTATGGAAGACATCAGGGATGAATATAATCAAGAAACATATGCTTGGTATTATTTTGAGGCTGATTGTGGTGCTTGGTATATGGATAGTTCTCATTTTTTGGATGACAACCACTTTCATATTTTATTTGATGACTCTACTCCACCTTTTGTAGAGAACATAAATGTGAAAAATCATGAGCCAATTATGATTGCTAGTGTCCATCATGCATATTATACAATGGTATTATTCCTTCCATATTCAACTACGAACCTTTCCCACTATGTGGATGAATCTTCTTCTTTAGATCCACATGACAGGTGTCAGTCCTTGGAGCATCATTTTCAGTTGGTTATTGGTTTTCAATACCTTCTTCATGGAGTTCACACGAGCACTCAGACATGTGACCCTGGTTTACAATGGTGGTTGGACTACTTCAACATGGTGTCTTTCATTTCTACATGGGACCTTGGTTCTTTATTCTACTTCAACACTATGTTCCACACTTATCCATGGGACCCTGGTATATGGTTGTACACCCTCATAAAAAGCGTTGAGGACAATGGTTTCATAAGGGGGATGGAATGTTAGGTATCTAGAGAGATAGTGGGGGGATTAGAGGGCCCATAGTGATAATAATGGAGGCCACTCAATGTAAGGTGGACTACATCCACTATATTATTAAATATGGCCCATTGTGGTAGTTAGATATAATAAATGTAAGAGGACTTATTAGAAGGTTCTACTTCTCGAAGGTTTCTCCTTTAGAATGATCTTAGGTTATTGGTAGAACTATATAAAGGGGTTAAAAATATGTAATGGGATATGAAGAGAAGTATTGTGTTTGTATTTGAAGTTCATTAGGAGGTTTCCTCATCAAAGAGACAAGTGAATAGGAGAGGATCCCTTCCATAATAGGATCCATTATATGGTGTTTCCCTACCTCGAGGGTTTTCTCATAATAAAAATGTGGTTTCTTCCATATTGCTCTTTGGATCTATTGTGTATTTAGTATTTGTGGTGATTATATTTGTAGATCTACTCAGGTACTTAACATAGGGTAATTCTATTTTGGAAAATCCTTATTGTGATCCCTATAGTTGACACAAACATGAATTTTTCCTTGTTTCTTGGTGACCAAAACGACGTTGGAAACCCATTTGGTCAGAGGTACGGGATAAATAAAACTAGATTTCGGTAAATTTTCTACTTATGCCTTGATTGTTGCAATTTTATTAGGATGAACAGGGTGAAGTTTCTGTCTTAAGGTTTAAATCTGAGGTAAGTTTTTATTTCATGCACAAAGATCGAAGGGTCGATCCATGGAATTCTTCATAGATCTAGGTGAAAATGTCGCGAAATTATTTAAACAAGGTGGTGTAAGTTTCAATCTCTTCAGTTGAATAATTTGCACCCAGTTTTATGTTTTCCACAACACCTTTTGTAGATATGTCAACATTGATGGTTTGCAATATGTTTCCCAAATTTCCCTGGGAGATTGTATCTGAGTGAGTATCGAAGATTAGGGATCATTGAAAATATTGGTTGGAAAATAGATGAAGTATCTTTCTCAATTTCATCTAGACTAGGAAGAAAGGATGAGCGATGGTGGTTATCATCCCATGGTGACTCTTCAATACTAAGAATTTCCATAATAGATTCATCGGATGAAAAAATCCATAGGATATTTTGGTCGTCAGGTGAAGGAGAGGTAGATTGAATGGTGTTGTACTCTACCTCTGTGGGACTAAGTCGCATAGTGTCACCTAGTGTATAGAAGTCTAAGGGACTAGTTACGATCCATGGATTAGATGATTCAATGAATTGATGTACCATAGTCGAAATCATATTGACCATTGAGATATGTTGCATAGTTGGATGAAAAGGTGTCGGGAAAGTTCCCATGAGCAAAGAATATTTGAGTAAACCTACCTCTACACTTTCATAATTAATATTCGAATCCCCAAAAAATGGAATATTGTTGGTTGTTTGAGTGCGAGCATCAGAGGTGCAGTAATCTAACTGATCGATGGTCACTATTTTTCCTTAATGAGAAAACTGAACACATCAAAAAGGCGAGGAAGCCACAAAAATAATAACATAAAACCAACATCTTCCAAGCAATAATTTATAATCTAGAGGAGCATCGACTACTTCCACATCACCGAAAACAATCCCCCCCCCCCC
>ML821173.1:61864-75115 GCA_009831015.1 Picea engelmannii
TTTAACATGGTAGGAGATTGATTAAGACCAGGAGATTTAAGTCCTTTCCAACAGACTAAGGACATGACACATGTTGATGCTCCCTCATCAAATATAGTGTGATGAATATGTTGGTTGTGAACAACAACAACAATTTGGAACGCAAGTTGGTGAGAGAGTCTTGATTTATAATTTTCCAAGTTAAACGTGATATTATTGGATGACTCTGGATCTATAGCTCCAATGGCTTCCAATAGATTCCTATGTTGGATAGGGAAGTGTTGTAGAACTTGGAGATATGACATTGCACAAGGTGCTTGTGCCAAATCTTCAATAATTTTGTAGTTTTGGGCAACACGAGAGTTAGGATTAAAGGTTGACTTTCTGTTAGTACTCTTGGGTGAATGTAAGATAGAGTCAAAATTAGGTTTCTCAATCTGGAGAGGTATAGACGGAGGGGTAACTGAAGTGGAAGGTGGATCAATCACAGTTCCATTAGTTACACTTTCCTTACAAGGTTTTCCCATGGGTGTGTCATATGTCATAGTTCTAGTGGTCAAGTATACACCATTAAACATATAAATATGTGCCCTTGAGGAAGTATCCTTGTTAGGAGGATGAACTAGGTTTCCTCCTTGTGGAGGTGCAGGATTTTGTTCAACCTGTGACTGCTATTGTGGAAAAGGATGTGTCAAAACAATGGGTTGAGAATTTCCTTTAAATAATTTAGATAATTCTTCCCGATGGGAACAATCTCATGTGTAATGATCTTCAACACAAATGAGATAGGGAAATTTTTGTTTTTGTTGTGGTTCTTTTCAGCAGCAGGTGGTTGTACTTGTGTTTTTGTATCTTTTCAGCAGCAGGGATTTTGTGAACCATTCAACCAACAACTGGTTAGGAATTGTGCCTTTGATCAAGCATCGTCATCATCTCCATTCATGAATATGATCATAAATATGTACGAAGTTACTCTGACGAAGGGAGGCCAAGAGTTTTGTGGCAGTTTTGTATCTGATTGGAAAATGGAAATGGGTGAGGAAATCCATTACAAGTGAATTGAAATATTGAAAATATCCACGTTGTAACTCAATCTACCATTTTTCTTCTGAACTTGTAAGAGTACAATGAAAAATATGCAAACAAATAGAGTCATCCATTAGTGAGTTTGATGAGCACCATAGATGAAAGTTCATGATGTGGTTATTTGGGTCTTCTCCAGGTTTACCGTCAAATTTTGGAATATCAGATGGTAATTTGGATGGAATTACTGGCCAAAAAAGGGAGTGTAATATGGGATCGTTTGTTAATCTTGACAGATATGATAGATCTAAAGTAGCTAAGAAAGGTAATTGTCGAATACTTTGTGGATGATACTGGTGACGCATAGGGACACCAGTAGGACCGTAAACTGGTTGTGGTGGAAATTTGTATCCAGAAGGTCCTCCCTTATGCGGCTGTTGTGGATTTTGGCCAACAAAAGTAGGATTAATTTTTTGAAGAATTTGTCCTTATCACGTTTTATAGATTTTTATGGTAAAATAATTTTTTCCTATAGAACTTAGGTGAATCATTTTTAGAATAGCGAATCTGTTTTTGGGAAAATCCATGGAAAATTATCCCATGAGAAAAATTTATCCCCTAAAATCATCCATGGGGGTAGGACGTTCCTGAACTACTACTATAGCTCCCTTATGATTTTCAATCGAAGGAGTAGCAACACTCCTAGTGTCCGAATAGTTTTCAACCTCTTCACGGTAAGTGTCTTCAGGTGGGTTAAGAGGTATGGATTTGTAGCCTTATGGAGGAAACCCTTGAATCCTACGTGATACAAAAAGTAGGATTTATTTTTTGAGGAATTTTTCCTTGTCTTGGTATCTTGAGGACAACTAGGGTGAAAAAACAACATTCACTAAGAATCTAGAAAACCAACAAGAAAAACAATATCTTCTCCCAATGAACGTACTAATTGGTGATGAAATACAACATCGCAAGAACAAAGTGAGAAGGGGATAGGATTGACCTAGTGGATCAGTTGTGTTGGTGTCCTGATTAATAGACTTATGTCTTGGTGCAAGTTTCCTCACGGTTTTACCCGCGGGTTACCCTCCAAGGGGCCCCAGTGAGTTTGACCAATGTCTGATCTAGGTACAACAAAGCCTTCCCTTCACCATCACCTCCTATATAAACCCTAAATATTATGGCCACTAAGGTTACCAACTCCCTGTCAATATCTGGAAGGGTACAATTGACAGTCGGGTTTGAACGTATAGGCGGGATGTTTAGTCCAAAATTCTTCAAGAGAACTGAGGAAAAGTGGACTGGTATACTCCTGAGGACCCTGAATGGATTCATAATTCATGAAGCTCCAAGACCAAATGAAAATAGTCGTTTCTCAGGAAGAACCCCCAATATACGATCATTCCACTATGATTGGTTATGCCTCAGAGGGATAATCTTTATTTCTCTCCTGCACACGACCTCGTGTTTAAACCCTGTGTGAGAGGGGGATCCCAGCTATGCTTATACGAAAGTTGGATTTTCTCTCCCTATCACAATATTATGTGTTTTTATTTAATGCTTTGGAGAGTTATCCTCACAACCTATTCCAAATATCTATTCCTAGTCTACTATTGGTGTAAATATCTAAAAAGAAAAGTTTCTAGTTCAATTTTAATTAGCGATTATTTTCATGGTTGTTCGTTACTCAAGGGTGAATGATAGTGAAACTAATGATATTTTGAGATTAGAATCCACAAGAAGGTAAAAAGAATGATATGCAAATTTCCTTTCAATGAAATTTTAGCTATGGGAAGGAGAAAATATTCTTTGGTTTCGTCACTAAAAAACACTCAAAATAAATGCAAAAACTTTACGCTATTTGATCCCAAACAAGAATTCACACATTTTCCAAATTATCAAAAAGAAAAACCTTTCAATATCCAAAACCAATGCATATAAATCCTTCATTGTTCTATTTTAGATGCAAACAATGATGTTCATATAATGACTCGTTCTTTCACTAATAATGAAATAGTTCCCTATGAGGATTGAAAAGAGTATGAAGAAAAAGAGCATGCAAACAAAGATACAATGATAAAAAAGAGATTGAAAAAAATAAAAATATCAAATTGTTCAATCAAAGATCCAAAAACACCAAGAAATAAAAAAAACCATACTTTATTGTCTTCAAGCATTGAGTAAGAGATAAAATACAAATAAGTCGATAGATTTGTGTTCAACAATATTTCCTGTGATTTCCTTTAATCAATTGGATAATAGAAATGAGTTGCAAAAATGGAAGCCAAATATAAGAGAGAAAAGGTCGATTTTTCAATCAAGAAAGAAAATATAGAATCAATAAAGACTAAAAATAATGAAGGACAACAATTTTATAATCAAACAAGAGCCAAGGTCAAATAGAATAAACTTTGAGCTAAAGAGGAAGATCTAAAGACTAGACCCAATAAGCAACATACTTGAAAATTTCCCTAGAAAAAGGAAATCAACGCTTTGGTAACCAAGACACTAGAGCACTATATAACTCTCTAGAAGGATCTGGGGGAGCATTGATCAAGAAGTCATGCCCTGGTTTGAACTACGAGGGAGGGCTAGTTCTGAAGAAAGTTTGAAAATAACTCAAAAAGATCAATAACTCATGAAATTTCAATAAAGGGTGTTGTAAGAAAACTAGCAAAGATAACGAAGATGAAATCTTCAGACCAAATAAAAAAGTAGGATCTAAGGATAGGAAAAAGTATCGGATGAACCAAGGGAAGAACAACTGAAAGTTCGCTCCCCAACAAAGTCACCAATTTCTATTACAAAAATATTCCCCCACAGACAGGTGAATTTTCCCTTGGATTACAGACCCTTATACCAAGACAAAAAATTACATTTGGACACTACCATTCCTATAAATTCATTTTGTCCATCGAAAAAGAGAGAAGGAGGGGAAGTATGATGTACCTCGTTTATGAAATTTTTCCAAGATGCTCCAATCTGTGAGCTCAATCCAATTCTCAATGCAAATTAGTACTTGCAATGGAAAACAAGAAACAAATGACTATCTCCTACTCTAATGGATTAGACAAAATCGATTCATCTATGCAGATTAAGACAACCATAGACAAGAACATGTAAACACACACTTTAAGGAAACGTGTCAAGTATATTAATGAGAACTTAGAAGGGAAAACTTACAATCTTTAGATGGTGTTGCAGCAGCCTCTCCAAGTCCTCCTCGTCCAACCCTTGCTCAAAAGATCCACAATCAAAATAACAATGCTTTGTTGATTTCTCTCCCTTTTCACCATGGAAATGGCTCTATTTATAATCTTTGATAGGCTCAACCACCATGAGTATTTTTGGAATTGTTATAGGATATGGCTCCATTAGTTTTGATTTCCTCCTTAGATGCATCCATGGAGTTAGATTCAAGCCAAACTAACCCAACCCATCCATATTTGTTTTTATGAAAAAGTGGGATTTCCTCCAAGATTTCCTCAACCAACACAACGCTCCCTTGAAGTGGAAAACAGAGTGTTGTATCACCCCCTTAACATAGTCAAGGAGCGCTAGTGCTCCCCGTATATGACCTGGGGAGCGCTAATCTTCCAAATTTTCAAAAATATCAGAAATTCCCTAGGAAAAAAAATTGTTCTGACTGTCAGATGATGAGGCTTCTTCTTATAACATTTTTTAGGAGTTGTAGCAAGTGTTTTTATGGTGTCGTTTGAGATGAAACACTTAGGAAAAGTGAATGTGACACTTACGAAACTTGTGATAATAAAAGTGTGATACTTATGACACTTACGACACTATCAAAGTGAGGAATTTTGATGTGTAACAACAACTTGATAAAGTATGTTTCTATACCTGCAAATAAGAGAAGACTCATGTAATGATGACATCCGTTATGATGAAAGAATTGACATATGGTATTGAGTGCCAATGAGTCTTTATCCCAATCACAGTAACACCATGAAAAATAGATAAGAGTATCAAATAATCATTTGAAATAAATAGTTAAGTAAACCTATACAAGAAATTTTTTAATTATAAATGCACAAGTACGTGTTTAACGATGGAATTTTTATTTATTTATGGAAAGATGATTCATTACACCACTCTGTAAGATGGACATGAGAGGTCTTTGATATATATCAAGGGATATTTGTTTTAGTAATTCTAAAATCCTAAGTCATAGTCTCAGTGTATAACAAATATTAAGGAGATTAAGCAAAATCAAGGAGAAACTGTGTGGGATTATGAACAATGGTGTAAAACACACCGGTCAGAGGGGCACCATAGATATGAGTATCCTACACTTAGTAATTATATGGAAACAGGTGCAACAAATCCATTTATAATTGGCCCTTAAATGAAATGGTGCAAAATCTATAGGTAGCGGGGCCATGTACAACCCCACTACCCCACGTTGGAGAAATATAAGAAGACACATCACACTTTGTTCTATGAATTATGAAAGTCTATGGGATACGATGTGAACAAATGTTGATAACTCCAGTTGCTACAAGATCACACCCACAATGTATTCTGGGTACAAGAAGAGAAAAAGGGTCATGACCGTGGTGGTACCAAGAGAGGCAGATATCAAGGAGGTCCTATAGGTGGATATGGATGTGGTCATGGAAAATAATATGGAGGAGGGGGAGGTAGACCCCCCACTTGCTTTAAATATGGATAGATTCGCAATGTGTCAAGATTTTGTACAAAAGAACTTTCTCTTTGTGGGTATTGTTACAACACCAAGCACGTTACAGAGGATTGTCATGACTTCTTGAATAAGTTGGAATAGAAGAAATCACATTGCAATATGGCGCATGTGGAGCCACACAAAAATCAGAAAAATTATGATGAAGTGGATGTATGGGTGATAACTATATCTATTTAACATGAAGGCATGCCAAACAAAGTGGCGGGGTTGATTCCTATGCTATGGGTTGCGTGTTCACTAGAACACCAGTCATAATAGTGTGCATTAATTTCCAGCCACAACTATTTCGATGAAGAGGGGTAATGGAGCAAAAATAGGAATGGACTTTGAGCATGATGAAAGCTCGTGTCAAGGGCTGTAGATGAAGATAAGAAAAGAGAGTCCACCCCCTGCCAAATTTGAGGTTGTTTAATAGAAGAAGTTTATGCGCAATGCAGAAAGGGCCATAGAAGAAGAAAGGGCATGAGAAGAGCTATAATTATTGACACAAAGGTCACTTGAAGAGGATCAAATCCATGAGGAAGTGCAATGAATGACAAATAGGTCATTGGAAGAGCCTCACACCCATGAGGAATTGTGGCATGCCACACTAAGATATTTGGAGGAATCTTGCGTGCACGAAGAAATACAACATGCCACATAAAATTCATTGGAAGAAGTGTGTAGAAAGGAGGAGTTGTGACACACTAAACAAAGGTCCATTGAATACCATGTGCATGAGGAGATGAAGTGCATGATGTGAAAATAAGCATTGTATGACTTGGTTCATCAAATAGAGATTTAAGATCAAGTAAGTAACTTCTTATGATGTTGTTTAGGATTGTTAAATGATATTGATGTTGCGTGAAATTTGATGCAGATGTTAGCTACCTTTATGGGGGAAGAATTGATAGATAGAGCTATCTCATACCCCCTACTAGAAAGAGATGTATGCCAAGTTAGTAAGTTGAAGAACACCAGGAGAGAGTTCAAGATGAAAACTGAACTTGGTATCTATGAAATGGATAGGGTCATGTTGGATTTGGGTTCAAATGTGAATATCTTGCCAAGAAGTCATGGGAAATTATGGGTAAACCAAATTTGGTCTGGTAACCCATCCAACTATGTTTGGAAAATCAACACAGAATATATCCTATAGGTTGATTGGATCAAATTGAAGTAAACATAGAAGGGGTGAAGACAAAGGATGATTTTGAAGTCATAAAGATTATGGATGATTTTGATCCCTTCCTTGCACTACCTGGAATTGATTGAGAATTTGACAACAATGTTGTTTTCAATTTGAAGAAGCGATATATGTCATTTGAAACTGAAACCCAGTGTGTGATTGCACCTTTGGAACTATATGAAGGGGACATATATAATGATCCAGTGGATGAATATGCATGAATATTTGTCATTGAAAATATCTACAAGATCACTGAGCACATGGAGATTATATCAATCCCACAAAGGATGGGGAACTGAGCTAGAGGAGCATGAATTCATATGCTTCTAACTCAAAGGATGCCATGGAGAGGTGCCAGAACAAGATTTTTGAATTTTGAACAAGGATATGCACATGCATTACCAAAAAGGTGTGCAAGAAAGAGTTTTGATACTACCAGTTTGATGGGTTTGATATGGTGGATTCACTTATTGCATGGATACAACACATTCCTAAACACCACTGGGTATGTTCCATCGATACAATTCTCATAGGAATACCTATGCATTGGTAGGCCACAAATCGAGAACCTTATTGTGAATGGGAAGTCGTGGAATATTTGATGAGGGAAATATTCATGTCAGATGTAGAAATCCATGGATATACATGCTCTTGTGAAAGGTGATGGATATCCAATAATCTTCCTGAGGTGTGTAGACGATATCTGAAGGCACGTAACACGCTATTGACAAAGCACTATGTACCCTCGATCCCTTGGTTCTCTACTAGGAAAATAAGGGATCCCCATGCCTAAAGGATGTAAATGACTACTCCATCTATGGTAAACAAAGGAACATTCACTAATTTTCCATTCCCCAACCCCATTGAGAAAGAGACACGTTGGGTGTGAGTGCGAACAAACTAGTTAGTTAGTGGATACTACTAGAACCAGCCAAGACTAGTCCAGTGCATCCATGGTAGAAATTGACAGGTTGGGCACATATGAGGAAGCATTGTGACTTGCCAAGGGTCATTGTGACCAATTAATCTAGGGTTAACTATTGCAAGGGTGCACATGAACATGTGTGATGCCCATGGAGAATAAGACTAGTTCATGTACAAAGCCATCTAAGTCATCATTATTGGGTACTTTTTAGTGATAGAAAATATTTGTGAGAATAAAGTTCGATATGGCAGGCAGTTACACCATGTCAACTTTATTCAATTTTGGGAAAATAATATCATTAATGTCATGCACATGAGGAAAATTTTCCCAATTTAGAATAAAGAAGCAATTGATTTTAGCAGTTGGTGAAAAACAGTTAATGCAAGTAACTAGGCCAATTTATAGTTGTATTGCTTGGTTCAATTTGGGGGTTAGTTTATGGATGACAAAATTTAAACATGTCCCTCATTCATCACCATATAAACCCTTGAAGAGAAATATTTTGAGCATCTGGCCAAATGAAGTTCAAAGACATCATTTACCTTGCAGATTGCTTGACTCATTCCAAGACCTGTGTCAGATTGCAACTATAGTTTGGAGAGATGATTTTCTCTTACTCAAACCAAGCTGCAACCACAACTTTGGTTTGATGCTTTAGTCTATCAATAATGATTATTTTCTCTTACTCATTTCTTATAGCCATTATTCCTTGAGGTAGTTTTCTTAAGGACGAGCCAAATATTAGTGGTGGGGGATTGTTGGCACCCAAATTTTTGGGTAAATATCAGACACGTGAAAATGAATTCATGCACACCTATTCCAATTTTATGCATTCTCAAGCAGATGTGTGAGGAGTAATAGAAATCATGTGTGTCAGATCAAGTTTTTTTAATGCATTCTAGTTCAAGTTCTTCCAATTTGCGTCGGTCCAATTTTTGTGATGTGTGCCAAAAATCAAGAAGACACCACATGCATGCTAAAATCAAGAAAAGAATATTCGAGAAATATTCTTGAATAGTTACTATGGACAACATGAAGGATCATGGATCAACAAATAGATGAACTGTAAAGGATGTTGATATTTCCACGATTCCAAAGATTTAATGTGGAATGCATGCGAGTGACATAAGTGTATGGGACATGAAATCATTTGAATGAGTGGAGTAGAACTGAAAGCGACTAGTGTTAGAGCGGAGAAAGATACAAAATGAAGAAAGGATGATAGAAAAGAGGTTTTTGATTGTTCCATGGATGAGTTAGTTAGTGAGAAAGTGTCCTTGAGATCACTTTGATCATATGCCTTGTAATGTCTCTAGTTGTAGGTTTGAATCTGTCATATATGTAGAGCCTAAAGGAATGCATATGGAACAATGTAATGTAACTATAAGGAATTCTAGGAGGAGAAGTAAGGCTCTGTTGCTATCAATTACTTAATTTCTTAATGTATTTTTGTGAATGGAAGAAGGATAATGATAATAAAGCTACAATGATTTTGGATCTACAATGTGTCAATTGGATGTGTTTTCTTATGTTATACATTGTTAACTATTAAAATAACCTACAATGATTATATGTATATCAACCTAGATGGATCTCTGTGTGTTTATTCCTTCAACCTTGACATAAGACCAGATGGTCTTTGTCATCCTCATAGCATCTCAGGTGAGACCTTCTTTATCCTTTTCTGAGGATTGATATGTCGATTCTTTGGGGTTTTTCTTGGTCACTTCTGGATAAACCATAGGTATTAACCCCCTATCTTTAATAAGGACGCCTGCAAGCGTAAAATGGCCCAACAATGTAGCATTTAGGAGATTGATCGACAAATCAGTAATAGTATACCTTGATCATGTAACCATATTCTCTAAGGAAAGAAAGAACCGTTCACATAATTTGAGGCAAAATTTTACTAGGTGCAGGAAATATGGCATTTCTTTAAATCCCCAAAAATCTATCTTTGTAGTAAAAAAAGGAAATATTTTTTGGTTTGTGGTATCCAAATTTGGAATAATGATAGAACCAAAAAGGACATAAGGGATTGCTAAAATTTCCTTTCCCCGTAGTAAGAATTCTACGAAGTCCTTCCTTCGAAAAAATAATTTCATAAGGAGATTTGTTCCAAGATTTGTAGAGACCGTGAAACCAATCCAAGACAAGATAAAAAAAGGGCGATGAATTTAAATGGGGTCCCAAGGAAAGGGAATCCATCATGAAATTCTAGGAAGAAATAGCCAAGTCTCCAACCTTATTGATCCTTGATTTTGATAAAAACTTCATCCTCTACACATTCACGTATGATACTTATTTTGCAACTATCCTCACTAAAAATACCAAAGAGGAGAATGAATTATCAATATCTTTTATGAGTTCATGATTACAGGGAGCAGAGCTAGATTATCCCATGGTAGAAAAATAGTCTTATGTTTCCTTCAAGGTAGTAAAACATTTCATACCTTACCTGTTAAAATCTAGAACTAAGGTAATAATGCCTTACCCCGCGATTAGGAATTTTCTTGTACAAAAGGACCTAGGGGAAAAAAGGGCCAACTAGATGACATCCTTGCAGGCATACAATTTAGAAATTAAACTTGTGAAAATTTAAAAAGGACAAGGGCTATGCAATATCGTTGTTAACTCATAAGGAGGTACCAACGATGAGGAGAAATTATATGAAGAAGGGACTATGACTGAAGAACAAATATGTTATATTCATGTTACCTTATATTCTTAGAACTATGCAATGAAATATTATATAACTCATGGACATGCTCCTCACTATTTGGAACCAAGAAAAAGGAAGGCCCTTGGGCTGAAGTCTGCCAAATTCCAACTAGTTGAAAAAATTATTTTCATAAGGAACTATGATGATGTACTACTTCGGTGCATGGAAAAGGCTGACACAGATAGAGTCCTATCAGAGATGAATGATGGTCTTGGTGGAGGACATTTTAGAGGAGATATAACAACACAAAACATCCTTAGTGTAGGTTATTATTTTCCTATGTTAATGGATACACATGCCTATGCTAAAATATGTGAGGTATGCCAAAAGTTAGTTGGAAGAGAAAGGAGACCAACATCCTGATTGCAACTTATCAAAGTGGAGTACCCATTTCAACAATGGGGTGTGTACATAATAGGATAAATAATCCCTAACTCTTCCCAGTTGCACAATTACATCTTGATATCCATTTATTATTTAACTCGTTGGATAGAAGCTATCCCAGTCAAGGTGGTAAATGAGGATCAGGTGATATCTTTCATAAACTCTCACATAATTACCAGGTTTAACATTCCTCAATATTTGTTTTTTGACAATGCAAAATACTTTTCTTCATTGAAATTAATTGAATATGCATTAGAAAATAATATAAAAATGAAGTATGTAGCAAACTATTATTCCTAGACCAGTAATGGTCTAACAAAGTCCACATACAACAATTTGATTAGAATTCTAAAAACCACCATTACCAATAACTAAAGAAATTAGCATCTAGATTTACCTAACACCCTATGGGTTGACAGGGTAACACCACAATCCTCCTTTATTAATTATCCCTTTTTCCTGGTATATGGTCAAGGAGTTATCATTCCTACTCACATGTTCTTACCCTCCTTGCAATTTCCCCAATCTGTTTAGGAAGAAATTTCCCCAATCATGCAACACTTATTAGACATCCTCCTCAAATTGGAAGAGAAAATGTAAGAATTAAAAAAAAAAAGATAATTCATCACCAAGAACTAGTAAAAACCTTGTTTGATAAGAACTATGTCAATGTCAAATAATTTCAGGTAGGAGACATAGTCTTAATATGGGACAAGGCCAACAAAACTAAAGGGAAACATTCTAAGTTTAAAAAATTATGGATTGGCCCATATCTGATTCATGAGGTGATTGGCATGATGACCTTTAAATTGAAAATTTTGGAAGGGGAGATTCATGAGCTCTCTATCAATGACCAATCCCTCAAACAATATTTCTTCTGATCACCTAGGGTGATGTAGACCTATACATAGTAGGATTTGTTTCAGTTGCTTGTTTTGAATTTTTATGTTATTTTGTTTTGTAAAATTGTAGTATCATTTTCTCTTACTCTTTCCTGAATAATTTTTGACCCATCCACCTACCTCATCTACTTTTCAAACTCTAATCCCATTATACCTATTTTGAGTGGAACAAGATTTGTTATAAGGAATGAGGATCCACCCTCTACAAGGTTGTTCTTATCGGAAGTTTAAACCATGTAAATATAGTGTACATGACTCAAGTTAGAAGGTCACCTTAGGATAAAGAAGAGAGAATTGGGTGAATGAATCTTGCGAGTCTTGTCAGAATTCTCAGGTCAAGCCTTTGACGAGAAAATAACTGAGTTAGGTGTCGATAACAGTCCTTTCATGACCGTGGTGTTACTCTCATAATAATTTTAAGTGCTTACACAAAGGTAGGGTATGATTTTGCAAGTACCTTTCTAGGTATTATCGATGAGCATTGCTTACTTAACAATAAAATTATAACCCAACCGTGTCTTCAAGAAAAGGACCCACTAGGATCATGGGTCTTGACAACAATATAATATTAAAGAAACTCCCGTACCACTCCACTTCCTTAACACCCTAATTTGTGATTGTAAATATTATATCTAAATATGAAAGGGTGTTATTAATGCAAAATTTAAAGTAAGTAGAAATAACTATAAAATTGTGTGGGAAGTATGAGTAAACCCGTCAAAGCTATGGAAACTTTCTAGCACCAGGGATGTGCTTATGTGGTACCAAGGGAACTTCATTTGGGCTATGGAAAATTGTTGGTAACAAAGAAATGCTAGGAAAAGAGAGATGAGGAACAAACTTAGCCTAGTGTTAAATCACTGAAATATTCTCTGTGGTGTCATGCTCTGTCAGAAATTGAGCACGAGTGAACTAAATAAATTTACCTCATACTTTCACTCACATATAATGCTTGGAAATGGACCTAAAATTTATTACTATATGTACTTATCTTTGATAAAAAAAACTTAGTGATGTGGATATCATCGTCATATCAAGAAGTGACCTATGAATTCGTAAAATATAAAACATAATTGGTTCTTCTCAATAAATCACCAATTGTTGTACTCATAATAAGTCCCATTTATTTTTTCTACCTTATAAAAATTAAATGGGAACCCCTTACCAAATTTCTACTTGACCTGATACCTAACACACAATGTCTTATAAGGTTTGGCCATCAAGAGAAGTGAGGGTTTGTTCTATCCTTTTTTTTATTCACCATAGCTTTCTATTATCCTTGAAACAATCATGCCTAACCTTTCACAAGGACTTAACCTTAACCTTCCAAGCCAATGTAAATCTTCAACCAACCTTGGAACCTTCCATATGAGAACCCCTCATTTGTTTTTCTCACTTACCTCCACCCCAATTAACTATTTGTGGTTCACA
>ML821173.1:75215-86450 GCA_009831015.1 Picea engelmannii
TTTCAGTTGATAGTGCACCCAAGCATAAAAGAGTTTTAGAGACACTATCCAACATAGATTCACTAATTTTTCTATACAAATATTGGGAGTGAAGAACCATGGGAGAAAATGTTACAAACAAAAAGTGGAAGTTGAAAATGAGGCGGAGAAGGAAATAGCCAAGACGTCATCATAATTTATACAATGTTGCAAAAAAGTTTAACATAGAAATACAAGATACTCCAACAAGTTTTGGAATAGTAGTGTTTGAAAAAGTGCAAATAAATCAATTACATCTCTTGGAAAATTTCAAACAAGTCCTAATGAGGTGAGGAGACAGTGCACACCAAAAGGAATAAACTTCAATTACCAAATTAAAGCCCTCGCACGACACCTTCCAAGTTTCTTCTACTCTGAACACTGAACAAGCGGCTCCACGGACCACTAGGCTAATAACTGTAACAAATAATAAATTCTAGTTTCTAACTTTCTTCTGCTCTGAACAGGCGGCTCCACCACGGTCCACTAGCATCTCTTGCCCTCTTTCCAAATTCCGTTCCATTGAGGGGAAATAAACTCAAAAATTCAATATATGTAAATCGGGCCTTGGGGATTTAGAGATTTTCTATAGTAGATTCTGTAGTTCTCACGAACAAACCAGACAAGTAACAAAGCTATGATTTTAACCTGATGCCATACAATTTATACCAGGTGGGAGGGCCAAAATGTAGCTACCCAGTGCCCATACCACAAAATCTGGGCGAATTAAACCATAAACCTCGATTTTACCAAATGGCAGGGCGAAGAAGCTATCAAAAATTCCCATACTTTTAGAAATTTGGCTAATGGAAGCTTGTCCCTCCAAATTTTAGGGGCGAAATATAATTTTTTTTCCTCTATCTCTCCTAAAAACAAGGGCTAACCCTGTACACGATTTTTCCCCTAAAATAAATTACGGGCTAATGATATAAATTTTTAAAAATCACTTTAATACAAAAAATTCGCCCAATAAAAAATTGAAAGCCCCTAAATTTTGCCCATGAGAGAAATTTCGCCCCTAAAATCATCTATGTGTAAGATCCAAAAATATGTGATATCCCTTAGGTTTATCAGATGCAAAATTTTATTTGGAAATCTTAAGTAATGTTCTAAGAGATATGACACATTAATGCTTGACATTGTATACTCCTAGCCATTAATACAACTTGTGAAAATGATCAATTCTCGACCCTTGGTCTAACCTCTTAGCCCTTGAATAATTAATGCATTTAATTTTAGTAATTACTTAACAAGTGGGAAAATCATGCGATCGATATCCCTTTTCGAAATGCATATTTGTGGGGAGATGGATTTTGCATCTCATGGCTTGCAGATGCGGGTAATATTTTTTCATAGTTTCTAGGTAAGGATCCTCCACATGGGTGACTCCACAATTTCTCACGAGATGCAGTGTGCAGGTTAATAAGAAAATGAGTTTGAATGAAACATTTGAAATATTTCATGGGACACATGCTACACATTCAGTCAAACATAGTATGTAGATGTCGTTTTGGCTTATCGTACTCCGGTGAAGGAGAACCATGGGAAATGTGGCATGTGGGAAGGTAGAGAATTTCACTTGGTGGGTTTGCATAAATCACCACAAAGAATTGTTCCATATAGGTAATGCCCTTCATGGGTCGCAAGTAGTAGTGATACTTGGTAGTTATGTATTCTCACTAAATTTCACGTGGGTGATTTCTAGAAATCTTGTGCTTGATGGGTTTTAAATGGATATTCATAAGTGGTTAGAGTACCTTTTGAGGTATCTCTGAGAGGTTCCTCGTGTGAACCACAAATAGTTAATTGGGGTGGAGGTAAGTGAGAAAAACAAATGAGGGGTTCTCATATGGAAGGTTCCAAGGTTGGTTGAAGATTTACATTGGCTTGGAAGGTTAAGGTTAAGTCCTTGTGAAAGGTTAGGCATGATTGTTTCAAGGATAATAGAAAGCTATGGTGAATAAAAAAAAGGATAGAACAAACCCTCACTTCTCTTGATGGCCAAACCTTATAAGACATTGTGTGTTAGGTATCAGGTCAAGTAGAAATTTGGTAAGGGGTTCCCATTTAATTTTTATAAGGTAGAAAAAATAAATGGGACTTATTATGAGTACAACAATTGGTGATTTATTGAGAAGAACCAATTATGTTTTATATTTTACGAATTCATAGGTCACTTCTTGATATGACGATGATATCCACATCACTAAGTTTTTTTTATCAAAGATAAGTACATATAGTAATAAATTTTAGGTCCATTTCCAAGCATTATATGTGAGTGAAAGTATGAGGTAAATTTATTTAGTTCACTCGTGCTCAATTTCTGACAGAGCATGACACCACAGAGAATATTTCAGTGATTTAACACTAGGCTAAGTTTGTTCCTCATCTCTCTTTTCCTAGCATTTCTTTGTTACCAACAATTTTCCATAGCCCAAATGAAGTTCCCTTGGTACCACATAAGCACATCCCTGGTGCTAGAAAGTTTCCATAGCTTTGACGGGTTTACTCATACTTCCCACACAATTTTATAGTTATTTCTACTTACTTTAAATTTTGCATTAATAACACCCTTTCATATTTAGATATAATATTTACAATCACAAATTAGGGTGTTAAGGAAGTGGAGTGGTACGGGAGTTTCTTTAATATTATATTGTTGTCAAGACCCATGATCCTAGTGGGTCCTTTTCTTGAAGACACGGTTGGGTTATAATTTTATTGTTAAGTAAGCAATGCTCATCGATAATACCTAGAAAGGTACTTGCAAAATCATACCCTACCTTTGTGTAAGCACTTAAAATTATTATGAGAGTAACACCACGGTCATGAAAGGACTGTTATCGACACCTAACTCAGTTATTTTCTCGTCAAAGGCTTGACCTGAGAATTCTGACAAGACTCGCAAGATTCATTCACCCAATTCTCTCTTCTTTATCCTAAGGTGACCTTCTAACTTGAGTCATGTACACTATATTTACATGGTTTAAACTTCCGATAAGAACAACCTTGTAGAGGGTGGATCCTCATTCCTTATAACAAATCTTGTTCCACTCAAAATAGGTATAATGGGATTAGAGTTTGAAAAGTAGATGAGGTAGGTGGATGGGTCAAAAATTATTCAGGAAAGAGTAAGAGAAAATGATACTACAATTTTACAAAACAAAATAACATAAAAATTCAAAACAAGCAACTGAAACAAATCCTACTATGTATAGGTCTACATCACCCTAGGTGATCAGAAGAAATATTGTTTGAGGGATTGGTCATTGATAGAGAGCTCATGAATCTCCCCTTCCAAAATTTTCAATTTAAAGGTCATCATGCCAATCACCTCATGAATCAGATATGGGCCAATCCATAATTTTTTAAACTTAGAATGTTTCCCTTTAGTTTTGTTGGCCTTGTCCCATATTAAGACTATGTCTCCTACCTGAAATTATTTGACATTGACATAGTTCTTATCAAACAAGGTTTTTACTAGTTCTTGGTGATGAATTATCTTTTTTTTTTTAATTCTTACATTTTCTCTTCCAATTTGAGGAGGATGTCTAATAAGTGTTGCATGATTGGGGAAATTTCTTCCTAAACAGATTGGGGAAATTGCAAGGAGGGTAAGAACATGTGAGTAGGAATGATAACTCCTTGACCATATACCAGGAAAAAGGGATAATTAATAAAGGAGGATTGTGGTGTTACCCTGTCAACCCATAGGGTGTTAGGTAAATCTAGATGCTAATTTCTTTAGTTATTGGTAATGGTGGTTTTTAGAATTCTAATCAAATTGTTGTATGTGGACTTTGTTAGACCATTACTGGTCTAGGAATAATAGTTTGCTACATACTTCATTTTTATATTATTTTCTAATGCATATTCAATTAATTTCAATGAAGAAAAGTATTTTGCATTGTCAAAAAACAAATATTGAGGAATGTTAAACCTGGTAATTATGTGAGAGTTTATGAAAGATATCACCTGATCCTCATTTACCACCTTGACTGGGATAGCTTCTATCCAACGAGTTAAATAATAAATGGATATCAAGATGTAATTGTGCAACTGGGAAGAGTTAGGGATTATTTATCCTATTATGTACACACCCCATTGTTGAAATGGGTACTCCACTTTGATAAGTTGCAATCAGGATGTTGGTCTCCTTTCTCTTCCAACTAACTTTTGGCATACCTCACATATTTTAGCATAGGCATGTGTATCCATTAACATAGGAAAATAATAACCTACACTAAGGATGTTTTGTGTTGTTATATCTCCTCTAAAATGTCCTCCACCAAGACCATCATTCATCTCTGATAGGACTCTATCTGTGTCAGCCTTTTCCATGCACCGAAGTAGTACATCATCATAGTTCCTTATGAAAATAATTTTTTCAACTAGTTGGAATTTGGCAGACTTCAGCCCAAGGGCCTTCCTTTTTCTTGGTTCCAAATAGTGAGGAGCATGTCCATGAGTTATATAATATTTCATTGCATAGTTCTAAGAATATAAGGTAACATGAATATAACATATTTGTTCTTCAGTCATAGTCCCTTCTTCATATAATTTCTCCTCATCGTTGGTACCTCCTTATGAGTTAACAACGATATTGCATAGCCCTTGTCCTTTTTAAATTTTCACAAGTTTAATTTCTAAATTGTATGCCTGCAAGGATGTCATCTAGTTGGCCCTTTTTTCCCCTAGGTCCTTTTGTACAAGAAAATTCCTAATCGCGGGGTAAGGCATTATTACCTTAGTTCTAGATTTTAACAGGTAAGGTATGAAATGTTTTACTACCTTGAAGGAAACATAAGACTATTTTTCTACCATGGGATAATCTAGCTCTGCTCCCTGTAATCATGAACTCATAAAAGATATTGATAATTCATTCTCCTCTTTGGTATTTTTAGTGAGGATAGTTGCAAAATAAGTATCATACGTGAATGTGTAGAGGATGAAGTTTTTATCAAAATCAAGGATCAATAAGGTTGGAGACTTGGCTATTTCTTCCTAGAATTTCATGATGGATTCCCTTTCCTTGGGACCCCATTTAAATTCATCGCCCTTTTTTTATCTTGTCTTGGATTGGTTTCACGGTCTCTACAAATCTTGGAACAAATCTCCTTATGAAATTATTTTTTCGAAGGAAGGACTTCGTAGAATTCTTACTACGGGGAAAGGAAATTTTAGCAATCCCTTATGTCCTTTTTGGTTCTATCATTATTCCAAATTTGGATACCACAAACCAAAAAATATTTCCTTTTTTTACTACAAAGATAGATTTTTGGGGATTTAAAGAAATGCCATATTTCCTGCACCTAGTAAAATTTTGCCTCAAATTATGTGAACGGTTCTTTCTTTCCTTAGAGAATATGGTTACATGATCAAGGTATACTATTACTGATTTGTCGATCAATCTCCTAAATGCTACATTGTTGGGCCATTTTACGCTTGCAGGCGTCCTTATTAAAGATAGGGGGTTAATACCTATGGTTTATCCAGAAGTGACCAAGAAAAACCCCAAAGAATCGACATATCAATCCTCAGAAAAGGATAAAGAAGGTCTCACCTGAGATGCTATGAGGATGACAAAGACCATCTGGTCTTATGTCAAGGTTGAAGGAATAAACACACAGAGATCCATCTAGGTTGATATACATATAATCATTGTAGGTTATTTTAATAGTTAACAATGTATAACATAAGAAAACACATCCAATTGACACATTGTAGATCCAAAATCATTGTAGCTTTATTATCATTATCCTTCTTCCATTCACAAAAATACATTAAGAAATTAAGTAATTGATAGCAACAGAGCCTTACTTCTCCTCCTAGAATTCCTTATAGTTACATTACATTGTTCCATATGCATTCCTTTAGGCTCTACATATATGACAGATTCAAACCTACAACTAGAGACATTACAAGGCATATGATCAAAGTGATCTCAAGGACACTTTCTCACTAACTAACTCATCCATGGAACAATCAAAAACCTCTTTTCTATCATCCTTTCTTCATTTTGTATCTTTCTCCGCTCTAACACTAGTCGCTTTCAGTTCTACTCCACTCATTCAAATGATTTCATGTCCCATACACTTATGTCACTCGCATGCATTCCACATTAAATCTTTGGAATCGTGGAAATATCAACATCCTTTACAGTTCATCTATTTGTTGATCCATGATCCTTCATGTTGTCCATAGTAACTATTCAAGAATATTTCTCGAATATTCTTTTCTTGATTTTAGCATGCATGTGGTGTCTTCTTGATTTTTGGCACACATCACAAAAATTGGACCGACGCAAATTGGAAGAACTTGAACTAGAATGCATTAAAAAAACTTGATCTGACACACATGATTTCTATTACTCCTCACACATCTGCTTGAGAATGCATAAAATTGGAATAGGTGTGCATGAATTCATTTTCACGTGTCTGATATTTACCCAAAAATTTGGGTGCCAACAATCCCCCACCACTAATATTTGGCTCGTCCTTAAGAAAACTACCTCAAGGAATAATGGCTATAAGAAATGAGTAAGAGAAAATAATCATTATTGATAGACTAAAGCATCAAACCAAAGTTGTGGTTGCAGCTTGGTTTGAGTAAGAGAAAATCATCTCTCCAAACTATAGTTGCAATCTGACACAGGTCTTGGAATGAGTCAAGCAATCTGCAAGGTAAATGATGTCTTTGAACTTCATTTGGCCAGATGCTCAAAATATTTCTCTTCAAGGGTTTATATGGTGATGAATGAGGGACATGTTTAAATTTTGTCATCCATAAACTAACCCCCAAATTGAACCAAGCAATACAACTATAAATTGGCCTAGTTACTTGCATTAACTGTTTTTCACCAACTGCTAAAATCAATTGCTTCTTTATTCTAAATTGGGAAAATTTTCCTCATGTGCATGACATTAATGATATTATTTTCCCAAAATTGAATAAAGTTGACATGGTGTAACTGCCTGCCATATCGAACTTTATTCTCACAAATATTTTCTATCACTAAAAAGTACCCAATAATGATGACTTAGATGGCTTTGTACATGAACTAGTCTTATTCTCCATGGGCATCACACATGTTCATGTGCACCCTTGCAATAGTTAACCCTAGATTAATTGGTCACAATGACCCTTGGCAAGTCACAATGCTTCCTCATATGTGCCCAACCTGTCAATTTCTACCATGGATGCACTGGACTAGTCTTGGCTGGTTCTAGTAGTATCCACTAACTAACTAGTTTGTTCGCACTCACACCCAACGTGTCTCTTTCTCAATGGGGTTGGGGAATGGAAAATTAGTGAATGTTCCTTTGTTTACCATAGATGGAGTAGTCATTTACATCCTTTAGGCATGGGGATCCCTTATTTTCCTAGTAGAGAACCAAGGGATCGAGGGTACATAGTGCTTTGTCAATAGCGTGTTACGTGCCTTCAGATATCGTCTACACACCTCAGGAAGATTATTGGATATCCATCACCTTTCACAAGAGCATGTATATCCATGGATTTCTACATCTGACATGAATATTTCCCTCATCAAATATTCCACGACTTCCCATTCACAATAAGGTTCTCGATTTGTGGCCTACCAATGCATAGGTATTCCTATGAGAATTGTATCGATGGAACATACCCAGTGGTGTTTAGGAATGTGTTGTATCCATGCAATAAGTGAATCCACCATATCAAACCCATCAAACTGGTAGTATCAAAACTCTTTCTTGCACACCTTTTTGGTAATGCATGTGCATATCCTTGTTCAAAATTCAAAAATCTTGTTCTGGCACCTCTCCATGGCATCCTTTGAGTTAGAAGCATATGAATTCATGCTCCTCTAGCTCAGTTCCCCATCCTTTGTGGGATTGATATAATCTCCATGTGCTCAGTGATCTTGTAGATATTTTCAATGACAAATATTCATGCATATTCATCCACTGGATCATTATATATGTCCCCTTCATATAGTTCCAAAGGTGCAATCACACACTGGGTTTCAGTTTCAAATGACATATATCGCTTCTTCAAATTGAAAACAACATTGTTGTCAAATTCTCAATCAATTCCAGGTAGTGCAAGGAAGGGATCAAAATCATCCATAATCTTTATGACTTCAAAATCATCCTTTGTCTTCACCCCTTCTATGTTTACTTCAATTTGATCCAATCAACCTATAGGATATATTCTGTGTTGATTTTCCAAACATAGTTGGATGGGTTACCAGACCAAATTTGGTTTACCCATAATTTCCCATGACTTCTTGGCAAGATATTCACATTTGAACCCAAATCCAACATGACCCTATCCATTTCATAGATACCAAGTTCAGTTTTCATCTTGAACTCTCTCCTGGTGTTCTTCAACTTACTAACTTGGCATACATCTCTTTCTAGTAGGGGGTATGAGATAGCTCTATCTATCAATTCTTCCCCCATAAAGGTAGCTAACATCTGCATCAAATTTCACGCAACATCAATATCATTTAACAATCCTAAACAACATCATAAGAAGTTACTTACTTGATCTTAAATCTCTATTTGATGAACCAAGTCATACAATGCTTATTTTCACATCATGCACTTCATCTCCTCATGCACATGGTATTCAATGGACCTTTGTTTAGTGTGTCACAACTCCTCCTTTCTACACACTTCTTCCAATGAATTTTATGTGGCATGTTGTATTTCTTCGTGCACGCAAGATTCCTCCAAATATCTTAGTGTGGCATGCCACAATTCCTCATGGGTGTGAGGCTCTTCCAATGACCTATTTGTCATTCATTGCACTTCCTCATGGATTTGATCCTCTTCAAGTGACCTTTGTGTCAATAATTATAGCTCTTCTCATGCCCTTTCTTCTTCTATGGCCCTTTCTGCATTGCGCATAAACTTCTTCTATTAAACAACCTCAAATTTGGCAGGGGGTGGACTCTCTTTTCTTATCTTCATCTACAGCCCTTGACACGAGCTTTCATCATGCTCAAAGTCCATTCCTATTTTTGCTCCATTACCCCTCTTCATCGAAATAGTTGTGGCTGGAAATTAATGCACACTATTATGACTGGTGTTCTAGTGAACACGCAACCCATAGCATAGGAATCAACCCCGCCACTTTGTTTGGCATGCCTTCATGTTAAATAGATATAGTTATCACCCATACATCCACTTCATCATAATTTTTCTGATTTTTGTGTGGCTCCACATGCGCCATATTGCAATGTGATTTCTTCTATTCCAACTTATTCAAGAAGTCATGACAATCCTCTGTAACGTGCTTGGTGTTGTAACAATACCCACAAAGAGAAAGTTCTTTTGTACAAAATCTTGACACATTGCGAATCTATCCATATTTAAAGCAAGTGGGGGGTCTACCTCCCCCTCCTCCATATTATTTTCCATGACCACATCCATATCCACCTATAGGACCTCCTTGATATCTGCCTCTCTTGGTACCACCACGGTCATGACCCTTTTTCTCTTCTTGTACCCAGAATACATTGTGGGTGTGATCTTGTAGCAACTGGAGTTATCAACATTTGTTCACATCGTATCCCATAGACTTTCATAATTCATAGAACAAAGTGTGATGTGTCTTCTTATATTTCTCCAACGTGGGGTAGTGGGGTTGTACATGGCCCCGCTACCTATAGATTTTGCACCATTTCATTTAAGGGCCAATTATAAATGGATTTGTTGCACCTGTTTCCATATAATTACTAAGTGTAGGATACTCATATCTATGGTGCCCCTCTGACCGGTGTGTTTTACACCATTGTTCATAATCCCACACAGTTTCTCCTTGATTTTGCTTAATCTCCTTAATATTTGTTATACACTGAGACTATGACTTAGGATTTTAGAATTACTAAAACAAATATCCCTTGATATATATCAAAGACCTCTCATGTCCATCTTACAGAGTGGTGTAATGAATCATCTTTCCATAAATAAATAAAAATTCCATCGTTAAACACGTACTTGTGCATTTATAATTAAAAAATTTCTTGTATAGGTTTACTTAACTATTTATTTCAAATGATTATTTGATACTCTTATCTATTTTTCATGGTGTTACTGTGATTGGGATAAAGACTCATTGGCACTCAATACCATATGTCAATTCTTTCATCATAACGGATGTCATCATTACATGAGTCTTCTCTTATTTGCAGGTATAGAAACATACTTTATCAAGTTGTTGTTACACATCAAAATTCCTCACTTTGATAGTGTCGTAAGTGTCATAAGTATCACACTTTTATTATCACAAGTTTCGTAAGTGTCACATTCACTTTTCCTAAGTGTTTCATCTCAAACGACACCATAAAAACACTTGCTACAACTCCTAAAAAATGTTATAAGAAGAAGCCTCATCATCTGACAGTCAGAACAATTTTTTTTCCTAGGGAATTTCTGATATTTTTGAAAATTTGGAAGATTAGCGCTCCCCAGGTCATATACGGGGAGCACTAGCGCTCCTTGACTATGTTAAGGGGGTGATACAACACTCTGTTTTCCACTTCAAGGGAGCGTTGTGTTGGTTGAGGAAATCTTGGAGGAAATCCCACTTTTTCATAAAAACAAATATGGATGGGTTGGGTTAGTTTGGCTTGAATCTAACTCCATGGATGCATCTAAGGAGGAAATCAAAACTAATGGAGCCATATCCTATAACAATTCCAAAAATACTCATGGTGGTTGAGCCTATCAAAGATTATAAATAGAGCCATTTCCATGGTGAAAAGGGAGAGAAATCAACAAAGCATTGTTATTTTGATTGTGGATCTTTTGAGCAAGGGTTGGACGAGGAGGACTTGGAGAGGCTGCTGCAACACCATCTAAAGATTGTAAGTTTTCCCTTCTAAGTTCTCATTAATATACTTGACACGTTTCCTTAAAGTGTGTGTTTACATGTTCTTGTCTATGGTTGTCTTAATCTGCATAGATGAATCGATTTTGTCTAATCCATTAGAGTAGGAGATAGTCATTTGTTTCTTGTTTTCCATTGCAAGTACTAATTTGCATTGAGAATTGGATTGAGCTCACAGATTGGAGCATCTTGGAAAAATTTCATAAACGAGGTACATCATACTTCCCCTCCTTCTCTCTTTTTCGATGGACAAAATGAATTTATAGGAATGGTAGTGTCCAAATGTAATTTTTTGTCTTGGTATAAGGGTCTGTAATCCAAGGGAAAATTCACCTGTCT